>PVKE010013460.1:0-36544 GCA_004027555.1 Craseonycteris thonglongyai | reverse complement strand
CACAACACAGAACAACACCCAAAGGTTAGAGGAAAAAGAGGAGAGTGGGAGAGGGAAGGAGAAGAAGCAGTTCAGGAACAGGAACGCAGAGCGTGGCCTGGGGCGGGCAAAAACAAAGGAGGATTGGGGGACTAGGGTCAAAGTGGAGCTAGATTGAGGGCGGGCTGGAAGCCGAGACTTAAGGAGAGTGGAAGCCCCACAAGACTGTGGACAATTTAACATCCGAACCCAAGGGGCAGCATGCGGTGCCCTAATCAGATCACGAAGCCTGAGGTGGAACAGGAACTGTAGAGCAGGGCAGCTGCACCTCCTGGGTGGACGAGGAGAGAGCAGGGCACCACCCCACATCAGCTTAGCACTCCTGATTTACAGAGGAGATACAGCTGAACTCCTTGAGTTGACTGTTAGGGAGCAACTTTTGAAGACAGGGCTCTCAGAGTGAGGGCAGAGGAAGTAGAGGACTTAAGGACCCAGCAGAGCTGCTAGTCAAGCTTCTGGCACCAAGCTGCGGCCCAAGCCACCAGGCTGCAGCTGTGCCCCACCTGTGTAGCCGAACAGGCCCTCGGCCAAGCCCCCGCCCGCACCACTGCCGCGCCGCAGCCCAGCGGGCCCAGCTCACAGACACGATTAAAGTAAAAGCAGCCGATCAGAGGGTAGAAAGACCCGAGCTGCTGTGGCCCCCATCCACACTGAACCCCAGTGCCACTGCTAAAAGAGGAATCTGTTATTGTGTCTCAGGCCCACCCTAGCTCCTACTCACACGCCCCCACCCCCGCCCACACCTTCATTACCCTGCCTTCTAAGAGCTAAGAAAACAAATGAAAGAGCAGCCCCAGGACACAGAAACTGACTGCTTCCCCCAACCCTCTCCCAAAATCTCCTCCTCCCACAACTGAGCCCATAGAAAAAATAAAGAGAAGTCCATCTGATAGGCAACCCCCCAGAAGAAAAACATACTCATGCCTAAAGCAAAAAGAACCACATCAAATACAATGCACACCTCAGAATCCAAAGCCCGTCCAGAAGATCATGGACATTCTTTAGAAAAGGAGCTTGCACACTTGGAATCAAGTCTAAGTGAAACAATTCAGGGCTGCAATACTCAAGACACTCAGAGAGCTCAGTAAACGCTGGCAAAGTACCCAGACACAGTTAAACAACCTCAACAAGAAATTTTCTGTGCAAAATGAGTACTTTAACAATAAAATTGAGAAGTTACAACAGAACCAAAAGGAACTCCTTGAAATGAAAGGAATAATGAAAGAGCTGAAAAAAGAATTGACCAGCATAGGAAACAGGGCTGCCCACCTGGAAGAAAGAATTACTGAAATAGAAGATAGATACATGGAAATTTCACAGAGGGAAGAAGAATTGGAAATGAGAATCAAGAGAAATAAAAGAGCCCTACAAGAACTCTCTGACTTCATCAGAAAGAACAATATTAGAATAATAGGGGTACCAGAAGGAAGCGAGATGAAATCTTCTCAGAGTCTACTAAAACAAATAGTGGATGAGGATTTTTCTAACCTATGGAAAGAACTAGAATCCCAAATTCAAGAGGAAAGCAGGAGCCCTAGCTACCTAGACCCTAGCAGATCTTCTCCAAGGCACATTGTTCTGAAGATGACAAAAACCAAAGACAAAAAAGACTCTGCCAGGGAAAAATAAAATATAACTTTCAAAGGAAAAACTATCAGGCTATTACCAGACTTCTCAGCAGAAACTCTGCAAGCCAGGAGGGAGTGGAGCCCAATCTTCAAAATATTAAAAGAGAGAAATTTTCAGCCAAGAATTAACTATCCAGTAAAATTAACCTTTAGATATGAAGGAGGAATTAAGGCATTTACAGATATACAGAAGCTGAGGGAATTCTCCAGCTCAAAACTGGCACTCCAAGAAATACTGAAGGAAGCTATTCAGCCTGAATCAAGAAATTAAAATAAATGGAGAAAAGTTGGGACAACAAAATAAATAAAAAGGAAAGAAGAAATGGATACAGGATATCCTCATATATCAATCATCACCCTGAATGTAAATGGACTGAATTCACCAATAAAGAGGCACAGGGTAGCTGAATGGATTAAAAAACAAAATGCAAGAGACACACCTCAGGCACAGAGACAAACACAAACACAAACTCAGGGTAAAAAGATGGAAAACAATACTCCAGGCCAATGGCAGTCAGAGAAAAGCAGGAGTGGCCATACTGATTTCTGATGAACTAGACACCAGGATAAAAAAATAATAAGACATAAAGATGGACATTTCATTTTGATAAAAGGGATAATACACCAAAAAACATCACACTCATCAATATATATGCCCCCAATCAGGAAACACTAAAATTTATAAAGCAACTACTAACAGATCTAATAGGAGAATTTGACAAATATACAATTATAGTAGGGGATCTAAACACTTCCCTGACAACATTGGACAGATCATCCAAGCAGAAAATAAATCAGGAAATTGCAGCTTTACATGATACATTACAGGAAATGGACATAATCGTCATTTATAGGTCATTCCATCCTGCAACACAGGGCTATACATTGTACTGTAGTGCACATGGAACATTTTCAAGGATAGATCATATCCTGGGACTTAAATCCAACCTCACCAAATTTAAGAGCATCCAAATCATACCAAGTGTTTTCTCAGACCACAAATCATTGAAACTAGAGATCAATTGCAAAAGATCAAGTGCAGAGAGAACCACATATACGTGGAGATTGAACAACATGCTATTAAAAAGTAGCTGGATCAAAGAAGAAATAAAACAAGAGATTAAAAAATTTGTAGAAACGAATGACAATGACAACACGATGTACCAAAATTCCTGGGACACAGCAAAAGCATTATTAAGAGGAAAATTTATACCATTACAGGTCTATGTCAAGAAACAAGAAAAACTACAAGTAAACACCCTCACATCTCATCTTATAGAGCTAGAAAAAGAACAGAGGTACCTCAAAGCCAGCAGAAGAAAAGAATTAATAGAAATTAAAGCAGAACTTAATAAAATTCAGAACAGAAAAAGAATAGATAAAATAAATGCCACAAAGAGCTGGTTCTTTGAAAAAGAAAAATCAATAAAATTGACAAACCACTGGCTAGGCTCATCAAAGGGCAAAGAGAAAAATCTCATATTTCCAGAATACAGGATGAGAGGGGAGAGATCACAACTGATACTGCAGAAATACTAACAATCATAAGAGATTATTATGAAAGACTCTATGCCAACAAATTTGACAATCTAGAGGAAATGAACAAATTTCTAGAAACATATAGTTTACCTAAACTGAACCAAGAAGATTTGGATAACCTCAATAGACCAATCAACAGTATAGAACTTGAAACAAGTATCCAAGACCTGCCCAAAGGCAAGAGTCCTGGACCAGATAGGTTTACCAATGAGTTCTACCAGTAATTCAAAGAAGAACTAATGCCCATTCTCCTCAAACTACTCCAGAAAATTCAAGAGGAGGCAATACTACCCAACTCATTCTATGAAGCTAATATCTCCCTAATACCAAAACCTGGGAAAGACAATACCAAAAAGGAAAACTATAGGCCAATCTCCCTGATGAACATTGATGTAAAAATCTTAAATAAAATTTTAGCTAACAGAATTCAACAGTGTATTAAAATGATTATTCACCGTGACCAAGTGAGATTCATCCCAGGGGCACAAGCATGGTTCAACATACACAAATCAATCGATGTAATCCAGCACGTAAACCAAACAAAGGATAAAAACCATATGCTTACCTCAATTGATGCAGAAAAAGAATTCGAGAAGACACAACACCCATTTATGATAAAAACACTGAATAAAATGGGAATTGAAGGAAAGTACCTCAACACAATAAAGGCCATATATGACAAATCCTTAGCAAATATTATACTGAATGGGAAAAAGCTGAAGCCTATTTTCCTAAAATCAGGAACAAGACAGGGATGCCCGCTGTCACCATTGCTGTTCAACATAGTTCTGGAAGTTCTAGCCAGAGCAATCAGACAAGAGAAAGCAATAAAAGGTATTAGAATTGGGAGAGAAGAAGTTAAACTGTCACTCTTTGCAGAAGACATGATCCTGTATATAGAAAACTCTAAAGACTCTATCAGAAATCTCTTACAAATAATAGAGAAATACAGTAAAGTCACAGGCTACAAAATCAATGTCTCAAAATCAACTGCATTTTTATATGCCAACAGTGAAACTTCAGAAAGAGAGATGAGACGATCCATTTCCTTTGCCATTGCAAACAAAAAAGTGAAGTGCCTAGGAATAAATTTAACAAAGAACATAAAGAACTTATACACTGAAAACTATAAGACACTATTAAAAGAAATTAAAGAAGACACAAAGAAATGGAAAGACATTCCATGTTCATGGATTGGAAGAATCAACATAGTTAAATTGGCCATACTCCCCAAAGCAATATACAGATTCAGTGTCATTCCCATCAAAATCCCACAGTCATTCTTTCAAGAAATAGATAAAAATCATCAAATTCGTATGGAACCACAAAAGACCATGAATCGCAAAAGCTATCCTAAGAAAAAAGGACAAAGCTGGGGGCATCTCACTGCCTGACTTTTATCTGTACTACAAAGCCTCAGTAATCAAAACAGCTTGGCACTGGAAGAAAAACAGACCCACGGACCAATGGAACAGAATTGAAAACCCAGAAATAAGACCACAAATATATGGACAGATTATGTTTGATAAAGAAGTAAAAATTATACAGTGGGGAAAAGAAAGCCTCTTCAGTAAATGGTGCTGGGAAAATTGGAAAACCACACGCAAAAGGATGAATGTGAACTGCGATCTCTCACCATATACCAAAATTAACTCAAAATGAATTAAAGACCTTCAAATAAGAAAGAAAACAATAAATTGCATAGAAGAAAACATTGGCACTAAACTTATAGACCTGGGGTTCAGGGAGGACTTTATGAATCTGACCTCAATGGCAAGGGAAGTAAAAGCACAAATAAACAAATGGGACCTTATCAAGCTAAAAAGCTTCTGCGCTGCAAAGGAAACCATCAACAAAGCAAAGAGGCAACCAACCAACTGGGAGAAAATATTTGCAAACAATGCCTATCTATGATAAGGGGCTAATATTAAAAATATACAAAGAACTTGTACAACTTAACAATAAAAAAACAAGCAATCCAATTAAAAAATAGGCAGATGACCTTAACAGACACTTCTCTCATGAAGACATACATATGGCCAACAGATATATGAAAGAAAACCTCAGTAGCAATTAGGGAGATGCAAATAAAAACCGCAATGAGATACCATCTGACACCTGTTAGAATGGCTATAATCAATAAGACAAGTGATAACAAGTGATAGAGTGGCTGTGGAGAAAAAGGAACCCTCATACACTGCTGGTGGGAATGTAAACTGGTACAACCACTATGGAAGGCTGTATGGAGATTCCTCAAAAAATTAGGAATGGAATTGCCATATGACCCAGCCATCCCTCTACTGGGTATCTACCCAAAAAACCTGAAAACCTTAATCTTTAAAGATGTTTGTACGCGCATGTTCATCGCAGCACTGTTCACAGTGGCCAGAACATGGAAACAACCAACATGCCCTTCGATAGATGAATCGATAAAGAAGTTGTGGTACATTTACACAATGGAATACTAGTCAGTGATAAGAAAAGATGAAATACAGTCATTTGTGACAAAATGGATGGACCTAGAGACCATCTTATTAAGCAAAATAAGTCAGACTGAAAGAATCAGGAAACATAAGACTCACTTATAGGTGGAATATAAAACTGAAAGTAACAAAGACACAGAGACCTATGGACACACTCAATAGCTGGGTGATTGCCTGAGGGAAGGGGAGGAGGAGGGAGGAAGAGTGGGGAGGGGAAGTGGGAGTGGGCACCAGGATTATGGACACACTCAATAGTTTGGTGGTTACCTGGGGTGGGGGGGGCGGGGAGAGGCAGGAGTGGACACCGGATATACGGTGATGGAAGGGGAGTTGATTCTGGGTGGTGATTACATAATGTGATGCATAGGTAATATGATGTGGACTTGTACATCCGGAATCTATCTAATTATTACCAATCAATGGCACCCCAATAAATTTAACAACAAAAAAATAAGTATAAAAAAAAAAAAAAAAGAAAAACTGGGCTAAAAAACATGTAAAGCAATTTAGCACAGTAACTAATATGCAGTAGGTGCTCCATGAATGTTTCCTGATCGACTATAATAATTGGCATTTATTGAGCACCAACTGGGTGCCAGACCTTATGATTGTTGCTTTATATATAGTATTTTCTTTTTTTAAAAAAGATTTATTTTATTGTTTTTGACAGAGAGAGGACAGAGAGAAGGGGGAGGGCCCAGAGCAGTCTCCACAGGTGTACGTCATCAGTTTTCAACATGGTTTCATTCCACACAGGTGGGTGGGGGCCGTGCAGTGTAGGAACTGGGCTGGGAGTCTCCTGAATGGGAGGCATGCCCCAGCAAGAACCAAACTGGGGGCACACCCCAGTTCAGCATATATGTTCACACGAGCTGGGGCCGGGACTTGATCCTCAGACCCCAGGGCTGCAAAACTAGTGCTTAACCTGCTGAGCCATCCCGGCTTCCACTTTATAAATATAGTATTTTCTGATAGGTCTCATAGCCCATTTTTCTAGATGAGTTAAGTAAGGCTAAGAAATTCAGTTTATTTAGAGAAGGTTAAAATGTTAGTTAGGGATGTGGCTATTATCTGAACTCAATTTGTCTGATTTAAAATCTCATGCCCTTTCCATTACTTTGTATTGTTTCCTTAACCTGTTATTGCACATGTGAGTGAGCTAGATAGAAAGTGAAGAGCAAGTGAACTACATTAAAAACCCCAAAATTCTTAACTAAAAATATCCATTCATGCCTCAATAGTTTAAAGAAGGGAGGAGTAAACAACATGAAATGTACCGATAAACCGCAAATGAAAGAAAATAAAAGGTGCTGTTTAATGTCTTAGAATAGATATGGATGTTAATCAGATGTCTGACTTTCTTTTCACAGAACAAAGTAATTGTGTTTTCTCCACTCCTCAAAAAATGGACATTAGTTCTTGTCATGTTCCATCTAATTGAACTGTCCCAATCCCACAACGTACTGGGACAAAGAACTATGTAGGTTTTATTATTGGAAACCACTCAACAGTGAGAGAAGCTGTTAGAGGTCCCAGTCACTAAGCCTGTTCAGTGTTAAGAGCTGAATCACAGATTTTATGTTTGGAAATACTGGCTGGGTGGTCTCCTTACCTGGAGTTAATGAGTTATTTACCACATGAACCATCCTATACTTTTCATGTAGTGTTTAAAGAACTATTTACTTTTTCTTGGGGCTGGGTAACAGGGAAAGAATATGAAGATCAAAAATAAAATATAACTGTGAATATTTACCAAAGCACAGAAGGGTTGAGAAAGAAAGGACTTTAATACCAGCAAAAATAAAGCCAGACACCTTGAACTTAGGGAAATTATTAAAATAGCTTGGTTACTATGGCAAAGAACTTTGTTAATAATAAGTGGCTGCCTTTACGTTCCAAATTCAATTAACCTCTCAATTGCTATACAAACATTGGTCAAACCCCCATTTTTTTTCCCTGCCAATACTGATATTGGGAGTTTGGAGCATCTGCCCAAACTCCTTATTAATAAGATTTGACCTCCAATAGCTTTTCCTGACAGTTGACTATAAACTAGAACTTCAACAGTATGGCTTAAGATTACCTTATAAATGTAAGTGCTTTGGTGATTAAATTTTACTCTCCATTAACACAGAATTGGTATTGGCTTTCACTTAAGACCTCTGAAAGACTTTACTTAATGTTTGTTATCAGTTTTAATGGACACAATTGTAAATAAAAAATTTTAAACAGAGCCCCTGATAAAGCCTAAACATAATCATTTCCCACAACTCCAGTTTCATTTAGATTTTATGTGTCTGCACACAGACATACTTAAAGAATCTATGCTTATATATAAAATATAGACAAAGGAATTTCTGACAAATGACTGTTAATGAAAACAACTATATAATGTTTAAATACCAGGGAAACTTCAATATACACAAATCAGTACAAAGTTCCCAGTTCTTATACTTTGATTATATGAATATGCCTCAAGCACCAAAGAACAAACAATGATCCTAATTTAAAAAGAAAACAACCCAAGAAACAACAACAACAAAAATCCTTCAACTCTCTTGAATCTTATTTTTTTAACACCATTTGGGGGAAATTCTCTTTTATTCTACATTTCCTTCCATCTTGATAAGTTTCCAAAACATTATCAATAAAAATTGGTTTTGAGAAAAAGGACAGACAAACCATAACAGATAAAGAAATTATATCTGGAAATTATTCTGTCATAAATAAAAAATATTTTTAACCTAGGAGATCCGCATTATGTAACATGTATGAAAAACACCCCAACTCTCAATTTTAAAAATTAAAAACTCAAGCAATGCAATTATAACAGGAACTGGGGGTGAAAGGCTCATAGGGAGATCTTTAGCAAAATCAGTTAAACAGATGCTTAGATTTCAGCTTCTTCCCTGGCATCATTGCATCTGCTAGCTGTGGAAGCAATTTGTATAATATATGGGCATTAAAAAAGAGACCAGGCTGAGCACAACTTTTCATGGGATTTCACAAGAAACCTGATGGGCAAAAAAAAAACCCCACAAAAAAAACAAACAAACAAAACCAAAGAATGAAGACAGAAAATGAAAAATATATATATCTAAGCCGATGTCAGTCAGGTAGAGGGGCTTAGATGTACAAACTGACAACTGCATGTGTGGAAGGGACTGCATCCTTGCATACAAGTGTGGACTGTATACACATTTATATTAAGTTAAGTCAACTGATATATTACACCTGACAATTCAAACAGGATGTTTCCACTAAGAGGTGGAAAGAAGTTCTATTGACTCTGTTCCTCAGGGCCCGGGCCTCTGTCCTGGTTGGTTGGTGGTTTCCGCACAGGACTCAACAGCATGGTAGATAAATGGGTAAAGCTTGATATCCGGTCCAGGGGTGGAACAGTTTCTGCATTCTTCATTGTAATACTGTAGCAATAACTTGTATACTTCTCCTAGAAAATGAAAGTACAGACCAATTTGCACATTAAGGTATGTGGATGGATAAAAATACTAAAGATCACTCAGTTTTATCTTACTCTAAATAACATGTCTTAAATTTGACTTCTCAAAAGAGAGTAGGAATTTCATATGCCTGGAAAGCTTTCCTGACATAAAGGTAAAATTTGTAAAAATACCTTAAAGAAACTACTTATTGGGGAAGCCAGGATGGCTCAGCGGGTTAAGTGCTCACTTTGAAGCCCTGGGGACCGAGGATCGAGTCCTGGCCCTGGCCCATGTGGACCCATGTGCTGAAATGAGGTGTGCTTCCCATGAGGGAGGCCCCCAGTTCGGACCCTGGCCTGAGGGGTCATGCCTCCCATGAGGGAGGCCCCAGCCCAGTTCCTGCCCTGCGTGTGCCCCACCCACCTGTGTGGAACAAAACCATGTCGAAAACTGATGATGTAAAATTATGGAGACTGCTCTGGGCCCTCCCCCTTCTCTCTATCTCTCTCAGTCTGTCTGTCTCTCTCTGACTCTGTCAAAATAAAAAAAAAAAAGAAAAAGAAACTACCTATTAGCTCATGATTACAAAATCATCCATCCATCTTTTTGGGAGTTTGTGGCAACCTCTAATTGTACAATCAGCTCCCATAGTAGCTGAAACACACTAGATGAGCATGCTGGCGTGTCTGAGAAATATGACTCAGAATGAGGTTTAAACTTACCCTCCTACCCATCTTTCTTTTAGTTTTCTACACACAGAAACATTAAAATGGGCATCAACTCTAGATTCTTTTTTTTTTCTTAAGATTTATTTTTCTTGTTTTAACACATTGCGTACGGATCACGAGAATCTTCGTTTTTTCTGAGCCATGCATTATGGACGGGTAACGAGAATTCTTGTTTTTACAATTGACCTTTTATTTTTTGCAAGATTTATTTAATTAATGAGGTTTGGTTGATATATAACGAGCAAATATAATCAATGGATAAGTTTACGTAAGTACAAAAAATTTCATTGAAAAGTTATAAATAATATGGAAGCAATAGCATTTTAAAGAGAAGAGTTCATTTTAACGTGGTCTCATTTAAATACCTGCTGGAACAGAGGGGTATGAGGGTTTTAAACCCCGCCGTATGCAACGTGTTAACAGAGAGAGACAGGGAGAAGGGGGAGGGCCCAGAGCAGTCTCCATAGTTGTATGTCATCAGTTTTTGACATAGTTTCATTCCACACAGGTAGGTAGGGGGCTGCGCAGGGCGGGAAACAGGACGGGGGCCTCCTGCATGGAAGCCATGAACCTGTGAGCTAGGGGACAAACCGGGGGCCTCCCACATGGGAGGCTTGCCCTGACGAAAACTGAACTGGGGTATACACCCTAGTTCAGCATAGGGTTCACACAGGCTGGGGTTGGGATTTAATCCTTGAACCCCAGGGCTGCAAGGCTAGCTCTTAACCTGCTGAGCCATCCTGGTTTCCCCATACTTCAGATTCTTGGCCTTAAGATTATAGATAACACTATCCCAGAAAAAAATGATTCTACAAATGTTGCCTAAGACTTTATTCCCTTTACCCTCAAAATCATATTTTCACATTTTCTTATTCACTGTGATCCATCCAGATTTAGCAGACCTGCCTCTTGCTAAATCCATCTAGATACCAGTATCAAGACTCTCTCCTACTTACCAACAGTCAGTTTCCTTTCAGTAAGGAAAGTGTGCATGCTGTAAATGTCTCTCATCAATTCTGAGTCACCAAAAGTGAAATAAACCACATCTCGGTCAGCTACAGCAGCTGCCAATATCTGTATTAAGGCTGTAGCAAAGAGGGAAAAATAACAACAACTATATTATGACACTCCATCAGGACACCTTTGGTTCTTTTAACCAGCTAAATTATAGCTTGCATGCCACAAGCTTTATTCTACATTAAAGATTTATAAACCTAATATATGTTACTAGAAATGGCAAATACAGGATGGGTATAAATCATCTAGTTGTGTGACTTTTAAGACATGCTGCTAAGACTATCATTAAGTCACAGAATTCCCACTCAAGCACCTTTGTGGGAAAACAAAGGTGCATTTAAGGCATTCTGTGTTTGCTTGCTTAATTTAATTATTTTGTCTGATTACACAGTCACTGGACTTTTGTATCAAAGGAGCCTCTGTAATTTTCCCTGACCAATGTTACTGGGTAGTTCTAATGCTCTCATTAATCCTATTCTCAAATGGGCTAGAAAGCACACTCTCACTTCTCCCTGTACTCCCACCTCCCTCCAATCACTGCAGCATGGAGTGAATGCTACTGAGAACAGTGGACAGTAACTCTGGTGTGCTGGAATGGGAAAATCATTGAGAATCACTCACTGTCTTCAGAAATCAAAGTTACAAATCACTAAGCCTCAAGTATGTTTCCAAAAATTAAGTTCCTTTATAATCTTTATCTCAACAGACAAAATTTATTTTAAATAACAACAACACTGAATACAGGTACAACAAATGTCCTTTTCCTAGTTATATATATACCTTTTTCCTTCATAAAAGGGAAGGTGGGAATCAAACTAAAATAGGCTAAGTTTTATATAGTTTTGATTTACAGATTATAAATATTAAATTGAAACAATATGAATGGAAATGGGAGGAGCATATACTTTAAAGTAAACTAAAACAAGCGAGCTTAATTTTATTTCAAAAGAACAATGTAATTATACTGAAGGGAAAGGAAAAAAGCAAAGAGAGAGAGACAGAGAGAGGGAACACATGTGAGAGAGAGCATTTTTTTTTTAGCTTTGTCTGTGAAAAGCCAAAAAAGACATTCCAGTAGTAATAAGCATACCTAGTGTCCATATCTTGGTACTGAATACCACTTCCCCTAAAAGAAACTGTATTGCATGGTTCAAGCAGGATATAAGTACAAGACAAGCCCAAGATATTGTGCTATACCAGAAAGTAAATAAATGCTCAAAAAATGATAGGGGAAAATTGATGGGAGCTTCTCATAAGGATACAGGAGTCAATGTGAAAAAGCTTACACAATCAAATCTGGATAAGCTAAGCACTAAAATATTAAGTATAGTAATAAATTACAAACCATTGAAAAAATATGAATTCTTGAGACCACACTGATACTACATAATAAATAAATAGAAGCAAGGAAGGAGGGCTCTTGCTTACAAGAGAAAAGCCAAAGACTAACTGGTAAGTGTGGAGGGAGTGCTAGAAGGAGATAATCTTTTAACAACTATCATGGTAAAGATTGGATGAAGCAAAAGTCATTAACAGATGCTAAATCTCAGGGAAATTTTGTCTTAAAGTATCTTCCCAAAGACTGCTTATTAGCTCCATGAAATTAGGCAACGCCTTTACTGGGTGATCCAATTAACATCACCAGTGAGGTCTGATGGTCATCAAATGCCTCTAAATCAGGTCTGGGCAGACTTTTTCAGGGCAGGGGTTACTTCTCCAAGTGTCATGGTCCATTAGCTATTTCTTATTCAGCAGTCATCCCAAAATTGGCGATCAACATCTTGCCCAGCCCTGCTCTAAACACTATCACCTATGTAGTACTCTGACCAAGAATGTATAACCTAAACCTAATTATGAGGACACAGCCGAAAAACTCAAGGAACATTATAATCTTCAAATATGTCAATGTCCTAAGAGACAAAGCGAGATTGTAGAAATACTCTAGAATCTAGATTCAGAGGAGGCTAAACGACATGACAATTAAATGTAATACAGAGGCAATCCTTACTTAATGACCGAGTTCCACTCTTAGGACTAGGTCGTTAAGCAAATTGGTCAATAAGTGAAGTGCTTAAAGGCAGATGTCTTGTGGTGTGTCGTGGTGCCATAAGGTATGTATTTTTCAGTAGATTTCACACACCACACTTATAAATGAAATATGTAGTCTTGTGTGATTTTGAATACTTCGTGTAGTGAATACTAACCAACTTCGGGAATAAGAAAAAGACTGAGAAAAGGGATTCCCCCAAGACTCACAGACTGAGAAAGGGGATTCTCAGTGCTGGAGAGCTGGTCATAAGTTGGAGTGGTCACTAAACATGTAGGTCATTAAGTGAGTAGTGGCTGTTCCTGACTGTAGACTACGTCTTGAAGGGCAAAAAGGGGTTTAAGAGGGCACCTCACAACATTGGAACATAGACAATAGAATAGATCATAATATTCTATCAATGTATAATTATGAACTTCATAACTAGTTATTTATATATAGTGTTTATATTGAAAATATTTTATTCTTAGGAAGCACAGTATTTAGAAAAAGGGGTGTTGTGTATATATATATATATATATATATATATATATATATATATATATATATATATCCTAAGATCAAATGGTTCAGAAAAAAATTGTGATATGTGTATACATACATAGATACATGCACACACAGAGAAGTGTTAATTTCATTTTTTTGTAACTTTTATAAATTTGATATTATTTTCAAGTAAGTTTTTAAAATTATGTAGAGAGGAAAAATATTTAAATTGAACTACGGTAGTATCCCCAGATTTGAGAAGGAATCTGCTACATGTGAGATTCTAAAATGCCAAAGTATTTCCTAACTTCCAAATTAATATTTATTAAATATACACAACATGTGAAGTACCATGACTAGGCCTCATTAGTCTCTGAGTATTTAAAGTAATTAATCTCAAAATACAGATGTTTTAATTAAAACTACTCAACCAACTTAGGCATACATTAAAGCTTCAGTACACTCAATTTCAAAAGGTTCCTAATTAACCTAAACTACATACAAAATGGAAACTAATGAATTGTCCTCTTCCTCTACCAAGCGGTATCATTTCTTACCTTTTCATTTGAATGAAAATTTGGCTTTAAGTATTTCCTATTTTAAAAAAGAGAAACCCAAGAAATGTCCTTTCAGTCCTATTTCCTCCTTATATTATATAGAAATACTAGATAACTGATCATTTTCTATTTATAAAAATAAAGTATCAGTAAAAACATTTAAAATTTGTCTCCCTATAGAATTTATTTTTAAAATGCTTCACAGACCATTTTGTCCCTATAGATAGGTTCTTGGAGCTAAGCTTCACAAAGCTACCCAAAAGAGGTTGGATCCTAATAAGAGAAAGCAATTCTCATACTACCGTATATTCTTGAGTTCACATCTATTTCTGTTTGAGTACATATTGTAACACAAGCACGTGTTTGACAAGTTGGGACTGGAGACAGGAGACCTAGTTCAGTCCTTACTCTTCTGGTAGCTACCTAGCTTTATGACTTTAGACAAGTCACTTAACTCTCTTTCCCACATTTTCTCCAGCTAAGCAAAGAAAGAGTTCAATCACATCCCTAGAGACTCCTTCAGAGTACAGAATTCCATAATCTCTTTTACAGTCTTTCTCCTTGTATTAGACAGACTATAAATAAACAAATTTTCAGACATATAAATTAATCTTGACCCTAGACATATCAGTAATCACTAACAAAAATCATTTAAAACAGGACTGTTTACAGACCTCACAATCTACAACATACCCAAGACCTTTGCAAATCTAGAGAATTGTGTCTCATGATTTAAGCGAACTCTCTTAAACAACAAATCTAATAGAATATGTGGACCTACTCCAAGTATAATATAAAAGCATTAAATTCTAACTTCAAGCACAACTAGGTGCCAGAATAATCACTTAAATTAACCTGCAGGGAGCCTAGTTTTAATTTTCTTTTTGGCATCGATGTTAAGCTATGACAGAAATTCAAATAAATATGAATACCATAAAAAAACAATTCATAGTGTCCTCTTGCAACAGATAAACCAAACAAAAAATGAATAAAATGATGGATACTCACACCATAAGTGTGGCTTGAGGCCATCAGCATGTAATATCAGTAACAACAGCTAACATTGAGCTCTTATAGCATGTTGAGTAGTTCTGGCAGTTTTATAAGCACAAACTCAAGAGTTAAAACAATTAACTCATGTAATCCTTATGAAAACTGAACAAGGTAAATATCAGTATTATCTCCATTTTAAAAATAATGAAATATAGACACCAAAGGGTAGGTAATTTATCTAAGGTCACAGAAAGCAGTGGAGCTGATATTAAAACCCTAGCAGATTGACTGAGGACTTGTGCCCTCACCCACTAACTCACTATACTGTAAAGCTGTCATGCCAAGCCATTCTGCTCTACTCTAAGCAAACTTATCATATGCCAGTTAGAAGAATTGCCTCAAATTGTTATTTACATTAATTAGATGCACACACTGGCAAGCAGGCTAAAATATAGATCTGAAAGTACTACTGATGTTCTAATAAAACCCAGGGTGTTTTGTGAGCTCTCAGGCCCGATTATCCTGAAAGCTCAAGCACAGCTACCAGCCCTAAAGGCTTTTAGCTCACTCAACCAGGTCAACTCCGATTCTCTCTAGAGGGTCTTGTCCTCTGGCTACTGTTTTAATATTGACACCACCTGCCCACCACCATCTCCCCCACACCCACTGGAAATTACAAAGGCTCAATCTTTGGTCCTTTTATCTAATTAAATTTCTTTCTCTCCTCAAGAATTCAATCACCATCTCCAGAATGTCAATTCCCAAATTTAGATCCAGATACAGAATTTATAGTCAATAAAGAGTAAATAGCAGGAGCACAGGGCTCTTGGGTATAAATCTTGGTTTGAATCCTAGCATTGCCACTTGATATCCCTGTGATCCTAGGCTAGTCACTTACCTCTCTGTGCCTCAGTCTGTTATGAGCTAATACATTTGAGGAAAGCACTTAGTACAATTCTAGGAACACAGAACACATTCAACATGTTCCATAATAGTAATAAACTAATTAATGATAATAATAAACATATGTTGGTTTTTGAGGACAATTGGCCAAGTTTGAATGTTGGTTCTGACACTAGCTGTCTCTCTTTGGGCAGGTTTATTAGCCTCTCTACAAACTTTGATCTCCTCATCTAAACATAAGGGTATAAATTGAAGGGCAGCTAGGTAAACTAAAGAAGAGAGTGTAGAATTTTTAAACTTGGCTGGTGATCAGCAACTCCCAGAGTTAAAAAAATTCCCCAAACCATTTCCCATATCCACTAACTCAGTGGAATCTCCAAGGTGTTGGTAACAACCATTCCACCCATTCCAGACACTTTGAATGCACTACCACATAAGACCCCATTCTAGACACTGGGCCCCACAGATGAGAACAATGCAGAAATGTTAAGGAAGGAATATTCTACTCAATTGTGTAGGAGCAAGGCTGTGAGAGAAATGGAGAATGTGGTATGTTTTGACCCAAGGAAGCAAAGGAGTGAAAAACCTGTGGTAGACAAATTGGTGTGACCTGGCCCATAATTCTATTATATTCTTCTACCCTTTACCTTTTGTTGACAGTCACCTTTTCCCCCACTTCCACAATCTTCCATAAATGCCAGCAAAGAGGTAGGCTAGGCCAACCACAGAAAATGATTTACCAGCATTATTCAAGTTCCAGTCTTTTCTAGAACAATGGTTTTCCTGGAGTTTAGCTATATTGACTCCAAAATAGTAAAATAACTAGTAAAGACAGCCTTTAGGTTTGATATAAAGGGGACATAAGGTATGAAAAAAAACAGATTTATAATAAATTAATCTCAGAAAACTTTTCATTTAATGTAAATATGTAAAAATCAATTGGAAATCCTCTTAATTTTATTAAGGGGTGTGTTCACTATTTACTGACTCTTCGGCTACAATGATTTGGTCCAAGAAATAGGAAAGTGATCTAAGTTGGTCAAATTACCGTAGAGTATTTCCATAGAATTTTAAAACTAAGGAGTCCTTTTTTCTTCTAAGGACTCAAGTACAATATTGTAAAGCCTGGAACTATTTTGTCTCAGTGCTTACCATGCAGAGATAACCAATGGAAATAGAAGAGAAGGAACTCAACATCTTAAGAGAAACAGGCAGAAGAGGAAGCAACAAATAAGAGGCAGCATCTGGATCCTAGGAGGCAGCATCTGGATCCTAGGATCCAGTCATCCCTGAGGCATACTGTATTCCACCTTTCTCAGTGACATCAGCCAATAATTCCCTCTTATTGTGATAAGGTACATTAATGCCTCTTGTAACGGAAAATTCTAACACAGAACATTTTTGCAGGGTGGGGAAGTGGGGTGGGTGAGAGAGGAAGGGGGATCTTTAATGGAATAGTTAACACTGTAGTGGAGTCTTAAAGGAACAGAACGAATTACAGATAGTTTAAGAATGCGCAAAGCCGTAGATTAATGAAAGGCATACAGAAGTCGTTGAATAAATTTGTTAAATAGAAATTTATTAAGTATATTGTATCTGCAAGTCACTTTTAGTGAAGGTAGGGAATAGGAGGAATAGAAAAGAAAACGTAGACTATAATATCAAGCAAGATACCTTTTTGCAACAACACAGAGGGTATTATGCTTAGTGAAGTAGGGCAAACTGATAAAGACAAATACCATACAATCTCACTTATATGTGGAATCTAAAGAACAAAATAAATGAACAAAGAAAAAAGAAATAGACCCACAGATACAAAGAACAAACTGATAGTTACTAGATGGGAGGGGGGTTGGGGGACTGGGTGAGAAGGGTGAGGGGATTAGGAGTATAAATTTGTAGTTACAAAAAGTCACAGGAATGTAAATTATAGCATAGGGAATACAGTCAATAATAATGTAAAAACTATTAATATACTGTCAGATGGGTACTAGACTTATTGGGGGGAATCTCTTCATAAATTAAATAAATGTCTAACCACTATGCTGTACACCTGAACCTATATAAAATAATACTAAATGTCGATAAATAGTATAGCATAGGGAATACAGTCAATAATATTCTAGTATTATGATTATTTACAGTACCAGATGGGTAACAGACTTATTGGGGTTATCACTTTGTGAGGTATATATAAATGTTGTTCTGTATACCTAGAGATATCTTTTAATTATGGTAAACTAGCAATGGCATATCTTTCAAAAGTCAGGCAACACAGTATGGAGACATACAAAAAATAAACAATAAAAAACTACAAAGAGAACTTGACAAAAACAAAATAAAACTAAAAGAACTTTAGAGCAGTGGTCTCCAACCACTTTAAACTGGTTTCATGGCAGACAATTTTTTCATGGACCAGGGTTGGAGTGGATGGTGGGTGGGATGATCCAAGTGCATTACATTTATTGTGCCGTTTATTTCTATCATTACATTGTAATATATAGTGAAATAATTATACAATTCAACATAATGCAGAATCAGTACGAACCCTGAGCTTATTTTCCAGCAACTAGATTGTCTCATCTGAGATAAGTATGCATTGCGGGAAAGAGGCATGAATGGAAGTGGTAAATAAAACAATGACCAGGCCACACACAGACTAAAATAAGTGTTGGATTCTGACTTAAAGTCTGTCACCAGATGCAGCTGTACAACTGAAGTACATCAACTCACTTGCTACAAGAAAGACTGCCCCCAGATGCAGTTTAATTGTCATTTGACACTCACTGACAGGGTTTTGATGTGAGTCTGCAAGCAACTGATTTATTATGGTGTCTGTGTAGTCAAACCTCTCTGCATTGTTAATCTGTATTTGCAGCCGCTCCCCAGTGCTAGCATCAACACCTCAGCTCCACCTCAGATCTTCAGGCATTAGATTCTCATAAGGAGCTTGCAACCTAGATCCCTTGCATGTGCAGTTCACAATAGGGTTTGCACTGCTATGACAATATAATGCCTCCACTGATCTGACAGGAGGCAGAGCTAAGGCAGTAATGCCAGAGATGGGGATGGCTGTAAATACAGATGAGGTTTTGCTTGCCCACCTGCCCACTTGTCTCCAACTGTGTGGCCCAGTTCCTAACAGGCCACGGATCAGTACCAGTCCATGGCCTGCATGATGGGGACCCCTGCTGTAGAGCACCACTCGATCCCTTCACAAAGCAAGTGGACATAATTAGAAAGATACAGGGTCTGATCTAATAGGTATAGAATCTAACAGACATAGAATAAGTTCTACGCCTTTCAGAGACACCTTTCAAAAGTCAACATATCTATAACAATTGACCATGTTAGGCCACAAATAGAAGCTCAAAAATTCCAAAAAGAAGAAATATTATTATCTGCACTTTGATTATAATACAATAAAATTAGAAATAATAGCTAAAAGAAAAAATAAGCTTTTAGACCAACCAATTTAGAAATGGTTTTAAATTATCTCCAAAAAATCTCATGGGTACCTGGTGGTACACTTAGGGCAGGAGACCACTCCAGTCTTTACTGGAATGAGGTAAATAAAGCTGCAAAAATATCCAATAAACAAACAAAACAACAAAAAACACCGCTTTTACCTTAACAATGAGAAAAGGACAAGTGACCTACAAATTGTAACTTTTCCTGAGTCCACTAGGGAGCTGAATTTGCAAGGCAACCAAAGTATGACAAGCCCCTCCAAGAAGAGATGAAACAGGAACTATTATCTTTGAAAGAGCATGGGAGAAAGGTAGCCAGCATACAAATGGGTAAGAATAAATCAGCTAAAACAAAATTTTAAAAGCCAAGTGTGGACTGGGATGGGGGGAGGGCCACTCTGGTATAGCTAGTAGCCCCAGAAATAAGAAGAGTTCACAATCACTTAAAAGCTTTTCCATGGGCCTCTGCAGGGAGTTTAGAAAGATGGAGGAGGCAAGCAGGACAGAAAGCCCTTTAGTAGCACTGGTGTGTAGGAGGTAACTGGTGGACAGCCCTCCCTCTTCCCCATGGCCCTTCTTTCCTACTCTTTGGCTCCTAGGGACACTGGTTGCCTGGGGCAGAAAGCTGTTAAGAAGTGTCTGCTGAATAAATGAGTATGTGAAAAACATTCTCTTATTAGCTGTAAGCATAATATATAATGAAAGCAGTTCAAAATTGTTATAAATTGCAAAATGAGTACAATTAGGCAGCAAGCATATTAAAAAATATTTAACCTTATTTCTAATAAGAGAAATACAAGTTTAACAATTTGCACATCCCCATGTTCTCCCTCCATGATTTTTTTTTTTCTTTCTTTCTTACTACGCTTCCTTCCTTCTTTCTCTTTTTAGATAGGGATAGTACCTGATGGTTCAGAAGAGTTCATGGAAGGTTTAGTAAGACCTAGGAACAGATAAAAATGGCCAGTAGAGAAAAAGTTAATATTGGCCTTGTGTTTATCTGCTCCGAGAGGGTTTTAGTTTTTCCAAGTTTGTATCATTTATCGATGCTTTGAAATGACCAAAGCCTGATTCCTCCTTATGCACTTGTTCTATCTCCCTAATACTGTTCATTAGCTAGTATCTCTTTCTTGGTGCTTTCTTCTCTTGGAGATTAATCTAGCATTGAAATGCCCCCTTGATTAAGGCTGCAATGTGACTAAATGAGACAGTGGGTTTATAAAAGAGGAGCTTATATCATCCTGATGGCTGACATTTGTTTTAAAAATTGATATATGATTGACATGTTAGAGTTAGGTGTACAACATAATGATTCCATATTTGTGTGTATTGAGAAATGATCACCACATTAAATCTAGTTAAAGTCCATCACCATACACAGTTACAAAAAATTTTTTAAAGAGTTATTTTTATTGTTTTTCACAGAGAGAGAGAGAGAGAGACAGACAAACAGAGACAGAGAGAAGGGGGAGCGCCCAGAGCAGTCTCCATAGTTGTGTATCATTAGTTTTTTGATATAGTTTCATTCCACAGGTGGAAGTGGGGCTGTGCAGGGCAGAAACCAGACAGAGAGCCTCCGCATGGGAGGCATGCCCCTGCTGGGGGCCTCCTACAATGGGAAGCGTACCAGGGGCGGGAGCCAAACTGGGGCCTCCCATATGGGAAGATTGCCCTGGTGAGAACCAAACTGGGGACCTCCCACGTGGGAAGCACAGCCCAGCTCAGCATATTGGTCTGCACAGGCTGGGGCCAGGTTACAATCCTTGGGCCCCGGGGCTGCAAAACGAGCGCTCAACTTGCTGAGCCATCCTGGCATCCCCCAATTTTTCTTCTTGTGATGAAAACTTTTAAGGTCTACTCTTTTAGCAATTTTCAAATATACAATACAGTATTATTAACTATAGCTGCCATGCTGCACGATGTATCCCCAAGACTTCTTTACTATAAACAGGAAGTTTGAACCTTTTGACCCTCTTCACTGGTTATCACCCACCACCGAACTCCTGGCAACTACCAATCTATTCTTTGTATCTATAAGCTTGATTTTTTGTTTGTTTCATTTAAAATCCACATATAAGTGAAATCATATGGTAATTGTCTTTCTCTCACTTATTTCACTTGGCATAATACCCTCAAGGTCCATCTATGCTGTCAGAAAATTTTTTGACAAAATTTTGTTACAAAAACAAGTATACTCAGGGGAAGCCCCAGAACGAGTAGACTTGTATGCTGAACTGGGGTGTGCTTCCCATGGGGGAGGCCTCCAGTTCAGTTCTTGCACTCCCCCCCCTCACCCCCAGGACCATTTAGCCCCTGGCTTAAGAGGGGCGTGTCTCCAATGTGGGAGGCCCCTAGCCCAGTTCCTGCCTTGCGTGGCCCCCGCCCACCTGTGTGGAATGAAACCATGTCGAAAAACTGATGACATACAACTATGGAGACTGCTCTGGGCCCTCCCCCTTCTGTCTCTCTCTGTCAAAAATAGATAATAAATAAATATTAAAAAAAATAAACAAGTATACTCACAACAGAAAAACAGATTAATCAGTGGTTACCTGATAGAAAAGGGGAAAGTGGGTGGGAAAGTGGGGTGCTGTAGGGAAGGGGCATCAAATATATGGTGATGGAAAGAGAGCTGATTCTGGGTGGTGAACACATAATACAATGCATAGACAATGTAATGTAGAATTGTACACCTGGAAACTGTAATTGTTACTGACCAATGTCACGCCAATAAATTTAACAATAAAAAAAAAGAAAAATAGATTAAAAGGAAAAGCAAGAACATCTATGTCACTCACTTAGAAACAACTATAGGGGATGCCAGGATGGCTCAGTGGGTTAAGTGCTCACTTTGCAGCGCCGGGGACCGGGGATTGAATCCCGGTCCCGGCCTGTGCGGAACCATATGCTGAACTGGGAGCTCCCCCAGTTCAGTTCTCTCTCTGTCTCTGTCTCTGTATCTCTCTCTGTCAAAAATAAATAAATATATAAAAAAAAAAGAAACAACTATAGCTGATCTTTGCACATAAACAGAGAATCTCAAGTTCACATATTTTATATCAGTAATTTAATTTAAAAAATGGTTTATATTATATATATTGTACATTTCCTTCCAAACTGGCAGATTCCAAAAACATCCTTCCATGTCAGCAACTGTATTTCTCCAATAGTTACAAAATAATGCCTGCATATTTCATTATGTAGACGTACCACGACTTCTTTTTAAAATCACTTTTAGTAAACAATTCCCCACTGAAGGATATTATTTTTAAATGACTATTCAAGCAAATAAATGGGAGGGTCTAAAATCACATTAAAGTTTAAATCTCGATAACTGAGAAAATGAATTACATAGTGAACACTTTTGTGCTATGCTTGATGGTTATCAGAGGATACAAAGCTGCGTTCTTGAAGGCTTTCAGGCCATAAAGAAAAAAAAAAATGAAACAAACACATTTATAATATAAAGCTTCCCAACTTGTCCATCACAAATGACCAAAGCTTTTGGCAGATCTGGTTTTTGGATCGATGGCATGAATGTACTTATTCATTTTACTTAAGAGAAAAACAGTAAAAAATGTCTGTCACAAGATCAGTAATTCTAAAGTGAAACACAGGCTTCCTCAAACAAATTCAGGATGATAAAGAATTTCACAAAATAAAAATGAGAAGTTCTTTTTCTATAGACTTTCAAAACTCTGAAAATAACATGCTGTTTTTGTTTTTTTGAATATAAAGAAAATGTGGGTGAAAATCTTTAGAATGAGGAAAGAGATTTTTCTAAGCATGTTACAAACATAAACACATAAAAATTAACTCCATATGACAACAACCCACTAGGCTAAAATATATGGAAAAAACAAAACAAAAATATCTGCAACACGTGACAGTTAAATAATTAATATCTCTTAATACACAAAGAGTAATTACCAGCCAATGAAAAATTCAAAATGATGTCCTAAGAGTTAAATGGGCAGAAAACATGAAAATGCAATTCATAAAAAAATAAAAATGGCTAATAAACATATGAAAATGATTGAACCTCAACAAAATTAAAAAGATTAACAATCCCATGTTCATGAGGTTGCCCACTCAAGGAAGACAATGTAATTTGAGGCCTCTCAGAAGAAAATTTGCAATAAGTATCAAAATATAAAGTATATATAACCTTTGAGTCATTAATCTCACTTCTATGAATTAAACCTAAGAAAATTATATATAATACATAATCATATAATGCAGTACTGCTTATAATATAAGATAATGAAAATAAACCAATTGTCTATGAATGGAGAATCCGTAAAATAAAGTATGGTAAACAGGTGCATACAACAGTGAGTCATGTAACTATTAAAAAAAAGGTCAACAGCAGATCTACATTTGTTGGTGCTGAAAACTAGGGTTTTCAAAATGAGGAAGTTAGAGCACAGAATATATGGTGTTATCTATGTTAAATGGTTATATACAAATGTATGAAAGGTTAATCACCAAAAAGTTAAGTAAATTCTGGTGATTTTCACATACCTCATGATAGTTTTCTGGGTTTAAAAATATAATAATAAACATGTCATTTTTACAAAAATAAAAGACTCATAAGTTATGACACTCAACTGCTCTATTCCCAATAAGATGGATTTTATCTATATCAAGTTTGACAGTCAAGGTCAGCTGGTTATTTTATGTTTCTTTTGTTTTCTTATTTTGATAACAAAAAATTTGTGGGTCTTAGCTCTGGGTTCCAGGCAGAAGCTTAAAAAGATCCTTGGAATTTCCTGAGTGATAATGTCTTTGTTATGTTAATGCTGTGACTCCTGGTGTGCACTGAGATCACAGGTCCCCAACCGTCAAGGCTGTGGACTGGACTGGTATTGGTCTTGGCCTGTTTAAAACCAGTCCACACAGCAGGAGGTGAGCAGTGGGGTAAGAAAGCAAAGCTTCATCTGTATTTACAACTGCTCCCCATTGCTCACATTACTGCCTGAGCTCTGGCTCAGATCAGCAGTGGCATCATATTAGTTGTATAATTACTTCATTATATATTACAATATAATAATAGAAATAAATGCACAATAAATGTAATGTGCTTGAATAATCCCAAAATCATCCACCATCACCTCACTCACAGTCTGTGAAAAAACTGTCTTCCCTGGTGACAAAAAGGTTGGGGACTGCTGCCCTAGATAGCTTCAGCATTGGGACTTTCAGCCATTGAACTTCAGGGAGTGAAGGGAGGGCTGGAAACTAAGTTCAACGATGTGGCCAACAATTTAATCAATTGTGCCTATTTATGAAGTTCCAATAAAAACTTTGGACACCAAAGTTTGGTTGGAGCTTCCTTGTTAACAAACAAACTGGTGTGCTGGGAGAGTGACTGCCCTGACATCATAGGGACAGGGTATGATAGTTTTGTATTCCCTTCCAGAGTTTACCCTATGTGTATCCTTTATTATAAAATTGTAATAGCACCTTCCTGTGAGTCATTCTAGTAATTTATCACACCTGAGGGGGATTGTGGGAACTTGGTAACCAAGTGGTCACAGGTGTGGGTGGCCTGGCTAGAGGTCTTGTGGAGAACTTTATTCTTAACATGTGAGGTCTGCACTAGTTCTAAGTAGTTAGTGTCAGGGTGGTACTGCAGCACACACAGTTGGTGTCAGATGAGTTAGGATGACACAGAACAGTAACCATCTTAAGTAATGATATAATACTATATTCTATTATATACTTCTGAGAGTAGAGCAAATGTCATAATCTAGTAAACGACCAATAGCTTTGTTGATCAGGTTTTGTGATTTTTTTTAAATGCCATAAACAATAAAATGCAAGACGTATTTATCCTTGGGTACCCAAATGCCTCCTTATCTGTGTCATTCATGCAGTTCTCCCAAGCTCTACCCTCATACACTGTGTACCTCAATTAAAGCATTCAGACTATGTGCTGCATTTGTTTATGCCTCTCCCTCGTTTTCTCTACCATTAATTCCAAAAGTAGGGACCACATCTTATTTACCTTCATATCTCAGAACCAACCACAGTGCCTAGAGCACAGCAAATGCCCCATACGTTTGGTGAATGAATGAGTGAGTTAACAAAATAGCTCTGTCCACAGAATAACTTCTGTGAAGGAACATGTTTGAGTGGATGCTTTGGTTTGGAACTTCATAGCCATTTTAAACTCTTCCCTCTGTCCAGTCAACTAAATACTGTGTCTGATAGATCACAGAAATAAGTGACTTCTGAAGGGAAATACAGGGTGAACCAAAAGTAGGTGGACAGTAAATAAAATAAATTTTATCATTTACTGTCCACCTACTTTTGGTTCACCCTGTATAATAGTAAATAAAAATAAGAATTCCTTTAAATACAGTAAGAAAAAAAGAGGATGCTGTCACATATTCTTTTGCTCTTCTCTTAGATTTTTGTGGTCTCTTATTATGACAGGATATTAGAAATTCAGTTTGAAGGACTCACTTTTCTCCCTAGTCAGAACGTTATTATCCTTCTTATAACAACTTACCTACTTACCTTTTAATCTAGCATCACCCCCAAAGGCACCGCAGCCCCAGTTTCCTGTGGCCACTGCAGAAAGATTCTCTGAAGAAACTCCAGGACGGAGAAATCCACAGTAAGCCTTCAGGATGAAAGAAATATCAAAGCACATAAGTAATTATACACTAACAGTCTTGACTGATGTACTTGGATCAGTATCTATTATCAGGTTTATGTTATCACCTTTTTATCTTTGGGGCCAAAATAGAGGAAAAAACTGAAAATTGTGGATTATACAAGGAAGAGAGTAAGAAATAACAAATTCTAATATTTATTTGCTTTGATGCTGGGCAAATCAAAGCTCTTAAAACCAATGCAGGTTTCAGTTTCTCATCCTGATTCAAAAACATATAAATGGAAATACCAGAGGTATTTCAAGAACTGATAGCATCACAATTACAAACTACCAGGCACTAACTAAAGGAAGGAAAGACACTTAAGGCACTATTTTATTAGAAGGCTTCTGATCACTTTTTAAAGGAAAAGAATTATTACTATTATGTCTCCTTAGCACTCTCTCTCTGAATTACCGGAACTAGATTAATAACTGTGATTAAATTTTAAATATGCTTCCTGTACTAAAATGCTTAACAATGAGCAAGTAACTATACAAAAAAGGGATTCCTACACCTGGTTACAAAATAACCTTAGGATCCCCTCTAGCTCCAAGATTCTCTAGTTTCACAGCTTTGTTTTAAACTAGAATTTTAAAATTTGTCAGTAACCTGATAAAGGAACAATATATATCACAAGGATGCTGGCTAAGAATTAATTACACAAACAGCTGCATGTAAGAAGACTGCACTTTAAGGTTAAGACCCCCAAGTTTCTAGTTCCTATTTCTTTGTTGTCAGCCTCGTTGGTCTTTCTACCTCCTAAGGGTTCTTAGTTTTCTGAAACTATCAGACTGTATTAAGAGGCTGAATAGAATAGCAAAGCAAATATCCCCTGGGCTCTCTCAAGTACAAAACAAAAGCCTAAAATATAGCTTATGAGTAATAGGAAATAAAATAAAAAGAACGATCTGTGACAAATGTTCCCGCAGAAAAACCAAGGATAAAGAAAGATGCTCTATGAAATCCACACAAAGAAATACACTAAATTGCTCTCTGAAGTTTCCACAAAGGTATAAAAATTTATTTTAGACACTGTCTGGGTGGATTAATAAGGCTATTCATTCCACTTCTTCCTAGCCTGTAAATCCTGACAGATATTAATAAGTTGCTACCAGATCATTATTCAGTGATGTGGTACAGAGCTGACACTAGAGTTCACAAATTACCTGTATAATCAGATGCACAGAGCTTCTGAAAAATTTTTTCAGGTAAAAAATATCAAAAATCTCAATTTTTTGAGCCAGTTCTCAAAATATCTATAGTCTCTCTACCTGCTTTTGAGCCAACAACAGGATGAACAAACTTACTGTCAGAACAGACATAATTCTGCCACCTGGTTTCCTTTCAAATTTTCCCGAAATGCCTACATGAAGAGGATTCCTTGGCTTCTTAGTTTGTGTCATTTCTGTTTTATACTATCAGAATGGTTTTAGTCTCTTCCTCACTGCCATCCCTACACAGCTGGGCTAATGTTTGTTCAATGAGCAAAGTTAGCTTAGTGAAATTATAGCCTAATGAGAGAAATTGAATATTTAGATTATTAGAAGCAAAATCTAATGTAAAGTATTAATTTTACATTAAAAATAAATTTTACTTAAAAAAAAAATCTATCTTGGAAAAAAATGGCTATAACTAAGACAAACTATAAAATTGAAATCAACCTGCATTTGGTGATTGTATCAGATAAAATCAAACTTTAAAAAGTTAATCAGACAAAAATTAAATGATATAAAACAATTACATCATACTTCCTTTCTCATTCTCACCTTCTCTCAAACAATAAATCTAAAAAAACAAAAACAAACGAACAAACAGAAAACCAGAATCTTGGGAATATAGTCTATTATTAATACTATATTAAGTTTGCACGGTCAGTGATTATTACTAGAACTAGTGGGGTTATCAACACACAAGGTATAAAAACGTCAAATCACTGTAAAATATACACCTGAACTAAGGAGTCTTAAAATTATCTTTAAATTCAGTAACAAAAGTTTTGTAAAATTTCTTTTATTTGATTAAATAGTAACTGTATAAAGATGTTTATTACTAATTGTTCAAAAACAGTAGTTGATGGGGAAGCCAGGATGGCTCAGGATGGGTTAGGCGCTCACTTTGCAGCCCCGGGGATCGAGGATTGAATCCCCGTCCTGGCCCATGTGGACCCATGTGCTGAATTGGGGAGTGCCCCCAGTTCAGTTCTCACCGGGGTAAGACCCCAGCCCAGTTCCTGCCCTGTGCAGCCCCGCTCCCACCCATGGAATGAAACTATGTGGAAAAACCGATGATGTGCAACTATGGAGACTGTTCTGGGCCCTCCCCCTTCTCTCTGTCTCTGACTCTGTATCTCTCTCTTTCTCTCTGTCAAAAACAATAAATAAATCTTTAAAAAACTAACAAACAAACAAACAAAAACAGTAGTTGAGTCATAGTGTACCAATCCAACTGTTATTATGGCCATTAAATGTATTATTATGAAGATTATTAAAAAGTATAAAAAGTATTTACAATATATAGTTAAATGAAATAGGTAAAATATTGGGGATGACAGGATGGCTCAATGGATTGACGGCCCGTCTTGCAGCTCCAGGGTCCGAGGATCGAATCCTGGCCCTGGCCCAAGATGACCCATATGCTGGGGTGTGCCTCCAGTTTGGTTCTCGCAGGGGCGAGCCTCCTATGTGGGCGGCCCTCAGTTTGCCCCTGGCTAATGGGTGTGCCTCCCATGCGGGAGGCCTGGTTCCTGCCCTGAGCAGCCCCAAGCCCACCTGTGGAATGAAACTATGTAGAAAACTATTATGACATGCAACTATGGAGATTGCCCCCTTTCCCCTTCTCTTTGTCTCTCTTTTTTTCTCTCTCTTTGTCAAAAACAATAAAAATAAATCTTTAAATAGGCAAAATGCAAAATTATAGGTAAGTTTTGAATGCATTTTTATGAAACTAAATATCCACGTGGAAATATCTAAACAAACAAAAACAACCATTTGAAAAGTAGTAGGATTATAGATGACTTTTGTCTTTAAAATAATTCTAGGGGAAGCCGGGATGGCTCAGTGGGTTAAACACTCACTTTGCAGCCCCGGGGACCGAGGATCGAATCCCGGCCCCAGCCTGTGTGGACCCATATGCTGAACTGGGGACTGCCTCCAGTTCAGTTCTCACCGGGTGAGACCCCGGCCCGGTTCCTGCCCTGTGCAGCCCCACGTCCACCTGTGGAATGAAACTATGTGGAAAAACCGATGATGTGCAACTATGAAAACTGTTCTGGGCCCTCCCCCTTCTCTCTGTCTCTCTCTCTGTATCTCTCTCTCTTTGTCAAAAAAACAATAAAAATAAATCTTTAAAGAAAAATAATTCTAGGGAATGCTGGGATAGCTCAGCAGGTTGAGTGCTTGCCTTGCAACTGCAACTGCATTGAATCTTAGCCCCGTACCAAGCAAACTCAATATGCTGAACTACAGCATAACTGGTAACCACCAGGATGACAGTGAAGGTTTCTGCCCAGCTCAGCCCCACATCTACCTGTGTGGAATAAAACTATGTCACAACTATGGAAACTGTTCTGTGCCCTCCCCCCTTCTCTCCCTCTCCCCTCTATCTACCTCCTTCTCTCAAACAATAAATCTTTTAAAAAAATAATTGCAATATTAGTAAATTGATTTTGCTTTTTCAAAATGCAATATTGAAAAAAAATAAACCTGGAACCTATTTAATTATTACTAACCTTAATAAATTTAACAATAGAAATATTTATATATTACCTTGCCTAAAATAAAATACATATACAAAAATAAATAAATAAATAAAATAAAATAAATGAATTATGCAAACTTAGTTTCCTCATGTATAAAACTGAAGATTAGATTAGGAATCCCTTTGGTTATTCTGATTCTACATAATGCAAGCAAGCTCTGATTTAATAATAACACCCTTCCAAATTTGGTGATGGGTAATAAAAAAATCAAACAAATCAATTTTAAAAACGTAAATTGGTTATTTCCTGCTGGAGTGGTCTCTTCACTTTGTGAAATTTCTAATCTAGAAGCCTCCACAAAATATATTCATTACTTAATCTTAATCTGAATGATTCTAACATGGCTAAATAAAACTTTTCAGAGATCATTCGTTCTTCCCTTGCTGAGCTATTTGCCATTTTTGCAGGATGGAGTCGTTAACTCTTTCCAACCACTAAGATAATTCTATTCTAGAATGTCACCCAGTTGATATTTCATAGGATTATATATTGCTTCACAGTATCAGATAAAAGGAGACTGGTTCTTTTAAAAACCAACTCTACTTGTGGGTCTTGATGTGGGTCCAATAGGATGGGTGGAGCCTTGGATGGAGCAGACTGTTTCCAGAAGTAATAAAGCACTTCGTGGGATTGCCCTTTCAATTATTATCTGTGAGCAATGACTAAAAGTAGCAGATAGGCTCAGAGAGTTTAAAGATCCACAACTGAATTTTGACCATGAAAACTAGTCTTACACTCTGTTGTTTCATTTAGAAAAATGGAGTTTTTCCTATTCCTGCCTACTCTCTTTAGCATGCAAAACCCCCCCAAAACAGACAAACAAACAAACAAAAAACATAGAATTGTGCAAGTCATCTCTACAGTGATTTAGTATAGACTTCTGTTTTAAACCTAAGTTGACAAAAAAAACAGTGTAAAATATTTAATATTCTCTCCAAGTTGTGTGCTGTTTATGGAAAACTCAATGTTGCTTGAAATAAAAATTCATAACTCTATTTTAATAGGTAAGTATAAATAATAAATGATGGACTGCTTTAATTTAGAAGGCCCAAAGTTATTTGGATTAGTTTTTTTAGTTAAGTTAATGAATCTAAAAAAGTCACTTACTGCTTTCTTCTATTTTTCTTTTTTTTAAAAGATTTATTCTATTATTTTGTTTGACAGAGAGAGACATAGAGAGATACAGAGAGAAGGGGGAGAGTCCAAAGCAAGCTACATAATTGTATGTCATCAGTTTTTGACATGGTTTCATTCCATACAAGTGCATGGGGGTCGTGCAGGGCGGGAACTGGGCCAGGCCCGGGGCTTTCCCACCTAGAAGGCATGCCCCTTTGAGCTGGAGGCTGAATCAGGGGCCTCCCACATGGAAAGCTTGCCCTGGTGAAAACTGAACTGGGGCCACACCCCAGTTCAGCATATGGGTCCCCAAGGCCCAGGCTGGGACTTGATCCTTTGACCCTGGGGCTGAGCCATTCTGGCTTCTCCTGTTTTCTTCTTCTTCTTCTTCTTCTTCTTTTTAAAGATTATTTTATTGTTTTTGACAGAGAGAAACAGAGACAGAGAGAAGAGGAAGGGCCCAGAGCAGTCTCCATAGTTGTACATCATCAGATTTCGACATGGTTTCATTCCACACAGATGCGCAGAGGCCACCAGGGCAGGAACCGTGCTGGGGGCCTCCGGCATAGGAAGCTCACCCCATGCATATGGGTCCACATGGGTCGGGACTGGGATTCAATCCTTGGTCCCCGGGGCTACAAAGCAAGTGCTTAACCCTCTGAGCCATCCTTGGCTTCCCCTGTTTTCTTCTTTATCAATGAAAGAATGAGAAAACTAAATTCTTTGCTAAAAGAGCAAATCTTTTCAAATAAAGTAGTGAATAAAAAAACATCCATTTATCAAATGCCTTTCCTTGTGCCAGGCCCTGAACTAGGTATTTTCTCAGTTACATCACATGTTGATAGGCTACTTTACAACCTTGGTATTTCCTTGTCTCATGAGAATTTACTAAATGGGGGGCAGGGGGGTGGGGAGCTCTCAAATTTCCTTGAAAAAGTTTATCAAACAGAAAAGAGTACTGAGAAAAGCATTCAACTGACAACTTGTCCACAGTATAGGATCATGACTGAGAGCAGACATAAACTGGGTATACATGCTTATAGAAGATGATGTGTCAACCAAATGCAGGAAATATTCTAAATGATTTAAGACTGAAATGGGTAAAATGTTCAGAAAAATAGATATAGTTATAATAATCGCTATGTGGGAGGAGTTACTAGATTTTTAAAAAGTAATTTAAAGGATGGGAACCTGGAGTCAAGTCCTGACTTCCTCAGTTCACTGTCTCTAAACTGGAGATTAGAGCAGTGTCTACACCTCCCTGGGTAGTTAGAATTAAATCAGCTATCAAATTTTAAGTGCTAAGTAGTGTCCAGCATATAGTAAACAATCATTTAATGTTAGCAATTACTCTTGCTATTTTATAAGTTTCTATGTGAATTTGACTCCTTTATGAAATATAAATTAGATTTAATTGCATAGTAACATAAAGAATGATAGGTTAAAAACAAACAGAAAACTACATTACTATAGTTTAAAAAGCAATCCACCTGCTTCATGTAGTTTTATCTGTTTCATACCTTAATGGACACTAGATTCATTGAACTTTATTTAGCATTTGAAGAATACTTAGAAAATATCCATGAATCTGTAACATTTTGAGTTATTTAAGATAATGTATTTATATCTAAAAATGTTTATCTTAAAAAATGTATTAGTAATATGTAAGAAGTTTAATCAATCATTGATTAACTCATTTAACAAATATTTCCGAGAAGTTCCCATAAGCAAAACAGTGTGCTGGGAACTGAATGACTTGAACAAAATAAAACTTCTATTAGAAAGTTAAAGACTTATATTTTTGCATAAAATGTATCTCATAATGACTCTACATTCTACAAATAAATGTTTTCCAATGTTGGTAACCCAACTAACAACCTATTCACATATATCAAAGCTTCACATTTTAAAAACTTCTGGTGTCTCTGAGGATGGATAAACTGAAGGTTGGTGCTATACAAGTAAATGTAGAGAACATCAATTGGCCATGGAAGAATTAAAAAAGGAAAAGAGGAGAGTGCGTACAGTGGTGGACTAGGTAGATGTCCTATCTGCAGCCTCCCCAGTTCACATTAATTTGCAGACAGACAGGGGAATAGTCAACAACCTTGGAAAACATCTGAGGCCTGGCTGAACAGAACCCCCATTGCTAAGGATATAAGGAAAGCCTTGCTGAGACTGGTAGGGAAAGCGCAAACGCAGAACTGGGTGATCCCAAAACCAGAGAGCAAAAGAATTCCAGGAGGGGCACTTCAGTGACAGAGGCTCCCACACAAGGGTGAGGGGTGCTAGCCCCACAGCAGGCTTTTCAGCGCAGGGAGCTCTGTGCACGAGAGAAAAAATCTTGTTACATCTGGCAGGGAAAATTAGCCAAAACTCTGCCTATAGCAGTGGGCCATAAGTCACTGGAAATTCAGATGCTTTCCCAAGGGGTGTGTGCACGAGCCCAACCAATTTTCACTCACCCGGTGTGCAGCTGAGGGCCGGCATTTCTGGCAACACCAGAGCTGTGCAGGGAGGGGATGAGCTGTGGGATTTCGAGGTAAGGGCTGGAGGAACCCACTGTTCAAGCACAGAGTTTGCCTCAAGTGTGGCCCGCAGGAGGACACCATTTTTTCTGTTAAACCTCCCGGAAAAGGGCAATTCTGAGACCTCATTCGTCTAACTCTGAGCATACCCACTGTGCACCAAAAAAGCCCACCCAACACAGCTTAAAGTACATTCCCTAGGGGGTTCTAGGATGCTGAACACCCAGCCCCCACCCTCCTACATGGGAAACTGGTGTTACAGAATCCTGCGAGGCAAGTTGAAAAGCAGATCCTGCAAGCAGGCAGGCAAAATGTGAGCAATTCTGAAGGACTTTTTCCATCCAGGCTGAGGGGCCACTTCCTCGGCACAGTGAAAAAATGAGACACTAGTAAAAAAACCACTAAACTCTTAAGACCATTTACTTATTCTTAACAGTTTTTATTTTTTATTATATTTTATTTTTCATTTTTAAATTATTTATTATCTTTTTCCTTTTCTTTTTTGTAATTTTGCTTGTTTTTCTTTTATCATTTCTGGAATTTTCTTTTCTCATTCTTTGTTAATTTTTACATTTATATATTTTTACTTTTTCCATATTATTACTATATTATATTTTCCATTCATATTACCACTCTCTTTACTTTTACTTTCTTCTCTTTTTCTTTTCTATTTTCTTTCTTTTTCTTCTGTCTCTTTCAAAGTGTGCCCAGTCACACTGCACATTTCCCCATCTAACCCTGGTCATTCAGCTTAGTAATGGGCCCCGCCCAACTAGTGGGTAGAAGATGGTTTTGCAGAATTTTGAAGAAACAGCTGTCTGAGATTCCAGAGAGCTTTCAGTGTCACTCTGCTACTCCTTCAGGGCAACTAAAAGAGAGCTGTGAGTGACAGACTGCAGGGGTCACCACAACAGAAAGGAGGAAAGGGAAATAAAAAGTTTATTTATCTGTATTTTTTGTTTTCTTTCTTTCTTCTTTTTAATTCTACTTTTTCTCTTTTCTCTTTTTCTACCAGAGGTCATTCACAGGACTCTTTTCTTTTCTTATGTTACGTTATTTTCTTTTCCTTTTCTGCCTTTTTTCCTTTATTTTAAATCTCTTTTTCATGATTTCTTTTATATAAGTATTTCATGTTTTAATTAAAAATTTTGTTTATACTTTCAATTTTTCTACATTTTACATTTTTTATTATTTCTGTTTGTCTATTGATTATTTTACTAATATTATTGTTTTCCTTTTCTGTTCAAAGTGCGCACAGACAACCTCAAGTGCTGTCCAGCCCACATGGGGGACTCGAACTCCAGGTAGTCCAGCAATCAACCACCATGCCCTACTAGCAGGGGAAGATTCTCTTTTGGCCTTTTGCAGAAGCAGTTATCTGAGCTACCTGGGGAACTGTCAGTGCTGCTCTGCCGCACCCCTCCACCCCTAGGACTGATATTCTGTGCTGCGAGTGACAGAACGTGGGTCTCTCCGGGACCTCTTTTTCTTTCTTTTTTTTTTTTTAAGGTATATTTCTTTGTGTGTTTGTTTCTTATATTTTTTCAAAGTGAACACAGGCCCCATAGAGATTTGCCGTCAACACGGAGACACCCTAGGTGGCTGAGTGATTGAGCCCACCCTATGAATTGGGGAAAACTTGCTTGTAGATTTCAGCAGGAGCAGCTGTCAGTGGCAGACCAGGGAGCTTTCTCTGCTGCTTTGCCATTCTACTATGTCAGTTAACGGGGTGCTGTAAGAGGCATACTGTTCAACTACAACAGAAGTATACACAAAACACACTCAAAGCATAATCCTAGACACACGCACATGAGATCACAGAGACCGTACCACTGGATCACACAGGACACATACAACATAAGGCCACCAAGCAAAGACTTAGAGTCATAAGAGATAAATGTACTACATAGAGACAAACATGAAGAGAAATCCAGAATGAGGAAACAGAAACATGTCCAAAATAAAGGAACAAGAAAAACCTTCAGAAATAGAACCTAATGAAATGAAGATAATCTACCAGAGCAAGAGTTCAGAATACAGGTTATATGAATGCTTAACATGTTAAGCGCCATGTCAGTCACCAGTGAACTTTCTGTTCGGACCACGTCAGTCACTGGTGACCAACAGTATACTTTTCGTGCAGGTAGCAGTGTTGTATGTTAACTGACAATATAAAATTTATTTATTTATTTATTTATTTATTTATTTATTATTGGTTTTTCACAGAGAGAGAAACAGAGAGAGACAGAGAGAAGGGGGAGGGCCCAGAGCAGTCTCCATAGTTGACAGCATTCGTTTTCCATATAGTTTCACTCCACAGGTGGGCACCGGGCTGCGCAGGGAAGGAACTGGGCCGGGAGCCCTCCACTTAGGCCCCGGCAAGAACTGAACTGGGGGCATACCCCAGTTTAGCATATGGGTCCACCTGGGCCGGAGCCAGGATTCGATCCCTGGTCTCCAGGGCTGCAAAGCGAGCGCTTAACCCGCTGAGCCATCCCAGCTTCCCCATGACGATATAAATAAAATTTTAAAAATTACATTCCATTAATAAATTTTAAATAAGTAGGATGTCCCGCTTATCTTTCCATTTTAAAATGGTTATTCCATTTTTGTTTTCCTTCGCTATAATTTCTCCCCATTTAGGGGACATTTTTACGTTCACAGGTAGAGAAAAATCTTTTTCTGCACTGGAACAAGAATCGCAGACAACTGACTGAATATAAAGCATTTCTAAAATAATACATTGTATAAATTGCGGTAAATAATAAATATTCACACGGTAAATTTATTCTATATATAAACATTCAGCCTTACTGAAACCTAAACAGATCTCCGGTCGCCAGCATTTTGGTGAAATCTGATATAATGGACCAAGTGGTAAGCAAGACAAAATAGCCTGGGCACTTAAATGTGTTAAGGAACTTCATGAAAACGTCAACAAAGAAATAGCACCCATAAAGGACATCAAAACCATAAAAAACAACCAGTCACAAATAAAGAATAAAATAACTGAAATGAAGACTACACTAGAAGAAGTCAACAGCAGGTTAGATAAAGAAGAAAAGTGAATCAGCGACTTGGAAGACAAGGTAGCAGAAAATATCCAACTGGAAAGGCAAAAAGAAAAAAGAACGAAAAGAAATAA
>PVKE010013459.1:0-36553 GCA_004027555.1 Craseonycteris thonglongyai | reverse complement strand
CTCAAAGTGTTCATTGATGAGAGTCGTATGAAGGAACTATTTACAAAACTATGGTGATCGTTAAGGGAACCAACGAGGGAGGGTGAAGCCTCTAGGATCCAGCAAAAGTGGGGCACCATTGCCATGCAGACTGGAGAAGAGGACTGTTACTAAAATGCTAGAGCAAGTTGCAGCTATGGTAGAGGGGCTGAGGGACAGAGGCTGGGCACTGTCAAATCTATAGCCAGATGATGGGTTGTAGGGGAAGGTGAAGAATAAGTACCCCAACTTCTCTCTCCTCCATCATCTGATCTCCTTTCAATGCTTTGCATTAGCTAAACCCAATAGTAACGAAGGCAGCAATGAAGTACAGGCAATATAGTTTATAGAGGTCAGTCCCCAAGACACAGGGCAAGAAGAATAGAGAATGGATCTAGAGTGGCAAATGGAGATAGTCACAGTCCCCTACTGAACAAAGTAGCCATAGTTGATGTCATGTGACCCTGATGACCTGCAGATGGTTCCAGGGATTATAGCCCCCGAGCCAAAGGCAACCACCATACATGGAGCCTGCTCTCAGGAAGCCTGAATTGAGAACTCTGACCAACAGGGGGCTTCTGACTGGGTGGTTACCCCCACCCAGATCCAGTGGCATCCTCTCTCTATGAGGTTTGAATGTAAGATAAAGCTGGAGAGAGAGAGAGTGATAAAGAGTCAAACAGAAGGAACAGCCAGGAAGGCAGAGTGGAGACAGGCATAGAGAGAGATGAGGAGGCCAAAAGAAACCATGCCGTTAATATGGCAGGGCCTTTTATGAAGGGGCTCCTGTATCTTGCACAGTGATTATTTGCCACATGTCCTTAAGTGCCTGTGTCTTTCATAGTAATCCCTGATCTCTACTGTAACCTGAGCCTGCCTTTGATCCTTACAACCCAAATGACTCCAACTAGCAAAATGCAATTACCTTGATTTTACAGTTGAGCTAATTAAGCAAGAACAATTAAGAATATACCTGAAGTGACACAGAAAAGTACCCACAAGAGAACTCAAATCTGGTTCCATCTGTCACAAGCACATGGGCCTCCACATTGCCAGTTGCAAACCAAGACAGAGCTGTCCCCATAACAGATCAGAAGGACAATTTTCTGGTTTCCCCAAGAAATTTTATAATCCCTCACTGATTGTAGAATTTCTGCCACTTCCAACTAATAAATGTCCATGCTTTTTTTTTTTTTTTTTTTTTTTAAGGGACATTCATAATGGTCTGCATAACACAAGGAAGTTGGCAGATGTTCCTAGCTTAAAAGGCTTTCTGGACCATAAGAGAAAGATATTTCACACCAATTTCCGTTTTCTTTCCTCAATCCCTCGAGAGCTGAAAATGACCAACACACTTTAGAACGGTGTGTGACACTTCTGCCACAACAAACAACACTTGAACTTAGGAAGGACAGAAACTATTTCCATTATAGGCATAATAAAAATTAAAAAAAAATGTAGCTTCTATTGTCTCAGCTGGTAGAAGTAATGGAATCATATTTACTTAGCAATGTAAGGAATGTTAGCATAACAAAGAAATCGGAAGAATGGTGGGCAGCTGAAGACAGAAATGTGTGAAGATATCAAGATCTGCAGAAGGTTTCTAAGACCTCCGCCTCATGGAGGCCTATGTTCTAAGACAGTGTGAGTATGTGTTCTGTAATCCCAAATGGTCCCTTTATGGCCTTGTCATTAATTTGAAGGGAAAGTTCATTTCCACAGGTCAAGCTTCCCAATGAATGTTGAGAACCCAGTTCAGCAGTGGAAAAAGCTCTAGAATGTTTTTCCACATTCAAACCAGGGCTTCCTTATCAAGTTCATCAAAGCATTTTTTAAAAATATAAATGTCTTACCAATTTGCCCAGGAAGAATAAATCTTCACAGCCACCTCAAAGGCTTGACAACTTTATTTTCATTGTGTTGAGCTGGGTGGGTCCCCCTGAACTGGGCTTCCTAAAGAGACCCAGCCCTTCTCCAAACAGTCTCCAGGCCTGCCACTCCAGCAAGTGTGATCAAAGGGGGAATAAAGCTAAAATAACAGATTTGTTTCTTGGCTTCTCTCTTAAATACGTTCTGCGTGTTTAAAGCCCTGTAAGGAAACACTCTGAGGCCCTGGATGTGAGAGAGGCACATCTAAACCCTTTCCCAAGAGGAAATCTCTCACCTCGGTGGGGTAAATTAGCTCATTAAGAGCAGCCAGAAGCAGGCAGGAAACCTGGGCAGTAGGAGCTTTAATTCAAAGCACAAAAAATTACAGATTTCTTTACACATTAAAAAAGCATTTATCTTGGCTAAAAATGAAACAAGTTTGCAATGATCAACACATGGTTTAAATCTGCTTTGCTAATTTATATCTATGTACGAGTCTGTCTAGTTGCTCAGCTACTGAGAAATTCAAATAGATTCCATAACTCCTTGTTGAAAACCTACTATGTACCTGTGGCACATCTACGAATTGCAGACATTCAACAAAAATAGAAGGAAGTGTTTTCCTTCTTGTTCAGGAGGCGAGACTCCTCTGCATTAAAATTGGAAGATATTTGCATTTCACTTCTAAACAAACACTTAGAACTTTTGATATACCAGGCATTGGGCTCACATAGGAATAATGCAAAATGGAATGTTAAATACTTTATTCAGTGGATCAAGTGCTAAAACCGATAGAGGGAGTAATGGGTCAAAGGGGACTGAACAAGTGAGGGTGCGGTTTCTCTGGAGGTTTTTCTAAAACAGGACCTGAACTAACCCTGAAGGTTGTCAATGTGAAATAGTAGCAAGAGTGGCCCCTAGAAGATTTGGCTTTAGTCTGTGCTCTGGTTAGTCTATGCTGCTGGGAACTCAGACTATTCCAGTTCTCTGGCCCTTAACTTACCCCTTGAGACTAAATACACTAGACTCTATTTATTCATTTGTTCATTCATTCACTATTTTTTTCAGGACCAACTAGACAGTCTTGACTTTTCAGGATGAAGCCTGTGGGCTTGCTTTGACCCAAGGTATATGAAAGAAAGGCCTTTGCTCTCAGGAGGGGCTCCAATATGCGTGTTGCCATGACAACCCCTGTTGTATTATCCTTTTCACTTATCAAACTATCAAAGATAGCTTTGGGAAAACAGGACACAGGATAGGTAAACCTTTTTGAAGAAAGGGTCCAAAAAAGTGTAAAATGTGACGATGGCTTGGCATCCATTGGGTTTAAGTATGGTGACAGAATGAGGTGGGATGGACATAAACCTAAATGGTGGTGACAAGACTCAAAGCAGTGGGAAGGCTAAGAGCAGAGCTGCCACTTTGCTCAGAGTAAAAAGGTTTGACCATTCCCTTGAAGCTGGCATGATGCCCTGAACAGTGTGGCCAATTGACAAAAGGCCAGGAATGAGAATCAGGAAGCTTAGGACTTAGTCTCGGTTCTGTGAATTTGTGACTTTATCTACACTGCTTAAGTCCGTTGAACTTCATGTTCTACATTAGTAAAATTGGGTTGATCAAATGTACATATGTTTTCTTCATTCACATCTCAAAAAGAATTTGGAAAAACGAATATTAATATTTAGCATGCTCAAAATGCTTATTTTCTCACTTTTTATTTATTACCTCTGAGCAGAGTCCATGTGACTAATTTTATTTCAACATCTTCCCAGCCTCTTTGAAAATGGTACCCTGTGCAATTAGGTCAAAATTATTTTGCTTGATGAGATTTCAGAAAATATGCTCATTTGAGAAATTGCAGAGCAGCCCTTGGGCGTGAGACCAGTACATTTAATGCTACTTATGAAAACTCAACAGAGTGGGCACATTTGAATGGAACATGTTGGCTGGAATAATTTAAATCATCATTAAACATCTCTCATCATCTGCCATGCTTTTAATTAAACAAAATAAGGCCTGTGAACATCTGATGAGTTTGAGGCCCATGCCCCTCCTGTTTGACACTTTTATCTAGCCTGTTGACACCATTTCTGAAAATGAAAGGAATTCTAATCAAAGACATGCCATTTCCCATTTGAGACAAACATTATGGTGGTTTACAGAAAACTTCCTTTCTGTGCTGACCCACAGCCTAAACAAAAGGTCAAAATCACTTATGCTGCTTCAAAATGGACGGTTGTGATAGAAGCCAGCAATGTGGTGTGGATGGAAGCCCATGCGATTCCTTTGTAAGTTGCACGGCTAAGTAAACACTGTGTAAGCCTGCTATTGTTGACTCTAATACCACAGTCAACACTTCGGAATCATTAGCTCCAGGTCCTTGGGTAAAGCTGTTTTTTCAATTCTCTATTTCACAGTCAAGGTCGATTTTTTTCTATAGCCCACAGATCCATATCCTCCCCTCAGATACACATGTTCTGCTCTCACAGGCATTAACAGGAGGCTCTCCTGAGACCCTGAGGCAGAATGGGGGTTACCTCCCTCTTTCCTCTCTTTCCTGAAGATTAAATGCTGAGAGGTCAAAGTTTGAGGTTGTCAAATACTGAAGACCAAAAGCAAGAAATAATATGTTCAAACTGAGTTACAGATGATGCCCAAATTCCCTGGCCACAGAAATTTTATTAATGTCAAACAATATAATTAATTGTAATTATGTGTGTGTGTGTGTGTGTGTAATTGTTATGACATATAAATTATCTTCCCACCAAGTCACCCAGATAAGATACAAAATTCTTTGCTTCAAACATCATCCATTTATAAAGAACGTAGTTGCCACATATTATCAATAGGACGTAATAAAACAATTACTGTAATACATGGTCCTCCTGGCTTCCATATTTGCACAAAGAATATTCCACCTCAGTCATCTAGCTAGTGACACTAAGTATTGAGGTGACTTTTATGAATCAGTGAAATGCTCTGACATGTATTTTCATTTCTTTTATTAAAAAAAAAAATCCAAAAAGCACTCATTGTTCTAAAATTACATGATGTTTAAGAACCAAATAAGGGGATGACAAGATAGCAATTATGAGGTTCAGGGTTTGATTCCCGGCCCCAGCCCATGCAAACCTGTATGCTGAACTGTGGCGCAACTGGTAACCACTGGGATGGAGGCAAAGGTTCTCACCTCTCGTGTGGGAAGCTCTCATTCAGTTCCCACCCTGCGTGGCCCAACATCCCCACATCCACCTGTATGGAATGCAATCACATCAAAGCTAATGATATACAACTACGGAGACTGTTCTGAGCCCTCCCCCCTTGTCTTTCTCTCTCTCTCTCTCTCTCTCTTCCTCTCTCACTGTCTTTCTATCTTTCAAAACAATAATGTAAAACTTAAAAAAAAAAAAAGAGAGAACCAAATGAGAGAATCTAACTGCATAAGTCAATAAGCATTGTTAACAGGAAACTATAAACTTCAATTAAAACCTCTGGGGCAGTGTGATTATCTTCAATTTATGAAGGACAGAACATTAATCATTAACAATGCACCACTGGCAAAAGGAGATAAATTAAGTAAGTACTAAGGTGACTTTCTGGCCCATGCCTAAGGTGTAGTAGCCCTAAGCAGCTAGACTGGTATAATGCCCACCCTATAGATTAACTGAATGTGTAACTAAATCCACAAAACCTAAACTGGGATTAGGGAAAGGAGAGCACATAGACATAGCATGCTTCAAAAATCCTCGAAGGCCGTAACTTGCCCCCCACCCCCACCCCAGGTCCTATGACAAGACAACAAATACCCCAGTCAAGGCATCTCCTAATTTTCAACAGGGTAGGTTCATTTGCAAGTCATACAGGAGGTATATTCTGCACAAAGGATTGGTGTCCTAGCCAGCACACAGAAGCCTACTCCTGAAGTATAGTGGTTGCAAAATTATTTCAATGAGCCTGAAGGTTACATGCAAAAATGCTTCCAATGAAAAGCATCTTTCAAGTACTAGGAAGAAAGCAATGCATCCCAGCCCCCACCCCACCCTGAACACATACACAGTAGGCCATTTCTTTCATCCTTAGGCACTTGTTCAAAATGTGCACTAATAGTTTAGTTATCCTGGATATCCCAGATAAAACCTGGGGGCAATCACCTTTGTGATGGAAGTAAACATTCTATAGATTGGTCAAGGTCATCTCTGCCCAACCATGGCAGTCATCAATCAACGGATAAATCTCAAAAACAGTATGTTGAGTAAAGAAAGTCAGACACAAAAAGATTTGCACTGTATGATTCCAATTGTATGAAATTCTAACAGAGGCAAAATAAATCTGCAGTGATAGAAATCAAAATTGTTGGTTTTGGCAAAGGGAAGAAGTCTATCTGATAAGGAGCCCAAAGGAATTTTCTGGAGTAATGAAAATGTTCTGTGGGTTACATGTGTGTATGAATTTGTCAAAAATAATTGAACTCACAATGAAGATCTATCCATTTCACTGTAAGCAATTTATATATCAATTGAAATATATGAGAAAAAAGTAGACGAGCCTGGGGAGGAAGATGATGACTAAAGATGAAAATGACAATACTCTAATCCTCAAGGATTTTCCATTGATGCGGGGAGACACCATCTATCTGACAAGGTCAAAGAGCGTGGGGAGGAAAGGACGAAGTCGCTGAACACATTTTAGAGCATATGTGTGGCCTCCTTTCTTTAACCTCTAGTGACTAAAAGAAGTATTTTCTAAAAATCAGTTGAATGAATAATCCTCAGTCAAGATTAAGTGTTGAGATGGAGGAGGAATAAGTATGGCTATCAGCAGACAGCAAACATCAAGATTACAAACTTCAACATCACTATTTGGTATAGACCACTTTAAAGATCATGTCCCAAGGGTTTCAACTTTTAAGATTATCCGCTGCACTGAGGACACAAAGCACCATTCATCTTTTCTATGAGACACAACGTGGGCCTGATAACCGTGAAAATATCTACCTCACTGCCCTGGCCTAATACCCCAAATGCCCACATCACAAATTCCTTTGTGTTAAAGCAGAGATGGGACCAAAGGACCCAACCCCCCACATCTTACTCACAGCCCACCCCTAACCCAGGGCATTTGAAAACTTGGTCTTCCCTTTGTAGCAATTCTCCCTCAAGAGACACCTTTTCTATCCTCCCGCAAACGTTTCTGCTTTATTTCCTACCCCCTTAAAGACGCAATTCAGCTGATAAATGCATCCCTCTTCACAGAAACTAAATCTAGCCCATGTGATTACCCCAACTTCCTGGAGCCTAAGAAGGGAGGTTGGAGCACTATAACATTTGGGGATCAGCCAAGAGAAACCAAAATGCTGACAAAGAAGCCCAAAACACTCCAATTTCTTAACGTTTAGATTACTCTTCTGTGGCCATTGTCTGTTGACCATAAAACCATCATGGCAGCCCCTTGTTTGAACTGTTCAGAGTCACCGAGCCACCTAGTCTAGCCATCCCCTTCTTTACTCCCTCAGATTACCCTGTCTTGATACATACGTAGCAACAAACCAGCCTGTCCACACAAACAAATGCATTACAGCCCATCAGAAGATCCTAAAGCTATTCAAAAATAAGAAATCACAAGCACTGAGAGGCAGCGTTGTATATTTACCCTTTTCCTGCAAAAAGAAAAATCAAATCAAACCTGAGAATAAATCCACCTGTGAATTCCTATCTCTACTGAGGTCACTCAAAATCCCTCCTCTTTATTTGCAAACAGTTCAGAAGCTACTGAGGGAAGTTGGCCAATAAACGTTTTTCAAACCAAGATAAATGGCTGATTTGTCATCTGGGAAGGGGAAGGTGAGCCTGCAGCCTCCAAGAGGAAGCAAACCGGAGGAGTTGGGGCAGCTGATTAATGGGGTTGTGAGAAGGCTAATTAGAGCCTCATGGCCGGAGATAAGAGGAACCAAAGGCGTTTGGGAACAGCAAAGTGAAAGGTGGGGGCACAGCAGAGGACAGAGAGCAAACAATGAGCCAGAGAGGGGAGGGGGCTGCAGAAATAAGCATCTGGAGGTAGATTCCCAGATAATTGCATGTCGAGAAAGCTCCTAGAAGCAACAAAGAAAAGGCCCTTGGTTCTGAACAGCAGATAAGGTCTGAAGAAAACAAAGTCCTTATGGCTTAATTTTGAACAGCTAGCCACCCCTCCCCCCATGATTGCCCACTAGTGGCCAGCATGCCCAGGGTCACCCAGCACACTCTCCATTTCCTTCCTAAGCCAGTGGTCCTGTGAAACAGATCGTGCAGTGGTCCAATAGGTTCCTTCATGGTCATCCAAAAATTACCTTCACTTGGGAGGTCTGCCCTCACACTCGCCATGCTTGTGTCTCTCAGACATCCTAATGTAGGGAGGAGACATCAGAGACTCAGCGGGGCTGAATCCAGGCCTGAGAAAAATCACAACAAGGAGGAAGGACCCTCCAGGCTACAGGCTCCTGGGAAAAGCCCAGGCCAGAGAGTACTGGGCAGCCTCTCTGCAGAAGACAGGCGCTGTGTTGGGGAGGGGTCTCAGGGGGCCAGGAGCACTGGAGGCTAGCTGGGGAGGAGGGGTGGTGAAGAGTGGGCAACCTGCCTCACTTTCCCCAGTAAGGTTCCTCCTTTTCAGAACAGCTGAGTGCCATTTGCTGTGTGTGTGTGTGTGTTCATGCATGGGTGAAGTACTCAGTCTCTTCTCATTGCCTTCAAATGATACACCTAGGAACCCAGCTACCTTTATTGGTTGTGTTTAAGTGTAGGAAACAGGCACATCGCTCAATCATCTGCCTAAAACACGGCAATCATTTTCCCTCTCTCATTTTAAAAATGAGAACCAAAAAAAAGAAAAAAAAAAAAGGAACGGGGTGGGCTTGCAGAGAAAGACAGAGAGAGAAAGGCAAGGAGGGAGCAACAGGCACAGAGGAAGACAAAAAGAGAGGAAGGAAGGGGAAGGGCGGAAGAAAGAAAAGAAAGGAGACAGAAAGACAAAACGCAAGAAAGCGAGCAGGCAGCGGGTGCAAGAAATAAGTAAGGGCCTTTCCTCTCATTTTCCCGTCTTTTAATAAATCACTGCGGTGGCCTCTGACAGCTCCCTGTTATCCCTAAATGTTCAAGCAAACAGCTTTTCTTTGAGACCATTCGAGTGGCTGCCAGGACGGCTGGAGCTGGGCAAGCAACGCAGGCCCTCAGCCTGCCCGCCTGGAATTCAGTTAGAAAAGTGAGCCTGAAGTCAGTATTCATGGCGCAGCATAAGAATGACCAGCGCACACTGAAATGCTAATGAGCCAGTGCACAAAGGAGACAAGCTGGATAATCAGCCTTTAAGGAGGTGCTGGGCACGCAAGGCTGCCAGAGCCTGAGCGGGTGGCCCAGGCATATGGGCCCCCACCTGTGGGGCCTGCCCTCAGCCCCCACCATCTGGGGGCACAGGCAGGAGGCTGTCTGGAAACCAACGGAATCTTGCCAGGCTCCAGCCACTCCTCTCCATTTTGCCATTTGGGGCCTGAAAGTGCCTAAAATGCGAGGACAAGTAGCCATTTCACAGCCACGGCCCCATGCCTGCTTTCTGATGACTCGGGGCAAAGGCCAGCAACTGGTAACATGGAAAAGCCTGCAGCTGTACCTGGTATTCGTGTTTTAAAGAGTGTGTCGGTCATAGCCTGACTAGTTGTGGGCACCTGAGCAGGAAGTCACCCAATAATGAGAATTGGGATGTGGAATTAGACACTAGGGATTTATCTGTGTCAGCAGCTTCAAATATACAAAGAAATCAATTTGTTTTACAGGATTTCATTTAATACACCTTCTTAGCAGTCAGATTTTTAAATTCCTCAATAAAGTTAGAATCAAAGGGTCCAAGTAAGATGAAGACGTCAGATGAATGGCCACATGCAAGCAGCATGTAGGCAACTATGGTGCTGGAATTGTTCCTGGATTTGAGGAGAACTTTTTCTTCAAGACTTCCCATTTGATTTCATCCTATCTGTTTTGAGATTGGTCCACACTTAGGCATCTGTCAATAATCAGCTGTTCTAATTTTTCTAGAGTAAATCTGTTGTTGTCACCAAAGTCATCATCATTTATACTTGTCCCCCTAGGCTCTGCAGTATTTATTTAGGTGACCTACAAAAACGCATGTCAATAAGTAAGGTGACATATGATTTAAAATAAGAGGTGAGGAAAAATAAGGTTAAAAGGTGAAATAAAGGCCAAGGTCCTACTTTTTTGTAGGTGAGCTAGGACTTGGTTCTTGGCTTTCTAGTAACCAGCTCAAAAAGAAAACATAACTTTTTTCATTCAGTGAATCTCAACCCCAAACCCACGCAATCTGATGGATGTGGCCTGGAGGTAGAGGGGCCCAGGCAGCTGTATTTTTTAAAGCTCTCCTACAAGACAAAAACTGAGGAGAAGCCGGGGTGGCTCAGCAGATTAAGCACTCGCTTTGCAGTCCTGGGGTCCAGGGATCAAGTCCCAGCCCCAGCCCATGCGGACCCATATGCTGAACTGGAGTGTTCTTCCCATGCAGGAGGCCCCCCAGTTTCATTCTCACCAGGGTGAACTTGCCATGTAGGAGGCCCCCAACCCCTGTCTGGAATGAAACTATGTCCAAAAATGGATGATGTACAACTATGGAGACAGCTCTAGGCTCTTCCCCTTCTCTCTGTCTCTCTGTCTCTGTCTCTCTCCATCTCTCTGTCTCTGTCTCTCTCTGTCAAAAACAATAAAATAAACCTTTAAAAAGTAGACAAAAACAGAACAGTTGCTCAGAAGAGAATCATTTGTGAAACTTATAAAATGGACATTGTGTTATATGGGGACAAAACCCTCTCAGCAACCCCTTTATAGTGAGAGCAATAAAGACTGATCTACGAAGACACAAAACAAGTCCATGGAGCACACACAGAAGATTGAGGAGGACCCCAACACATTTAATAATTAAAAATGAATGCATGAACGAATGAACAAACAAAGAAATAATAAAAAGATTGAAGAGAAGGGAAGTATATTTCAGGGAAAAGAAACAGCATAAGGAAAGAAAATGAAGCACATAGCACGTCATGGAATGTTTAGAGACTGACAAGAACATAGATACATGTCGAGGAAATTCAGCATGTTAATGAAAAGGTGGTTATGAAGTTCTGAATTCCCTACTCAAGGCATGAGGTTGAGAGTAAAAGAAGTTCAACTGCCTAGGTTCAAATCTTAGCTCCCCTACTTACTAGTATGTGAGAATTCAGGTATTTTGCTTACCTTCTTTTGGCCTCAGTTTCCCCATTTGTAAAGTAAGGATAAAAAGGGTACCTACCTTGTAGAAGTAAACAAGACATTCTATGTAAAGTGTTGAACATAGCATGTGATACATTAGCTACTATTTTTTTTTTTATGAACATAAGATTTTTAAAATGATAAAATTTTAAAGGGAGAAAAATACTGCCTTATAAGATAATGGTTGAATAACTATTTTAATTTCTATTTTTTTGTTGTTGTTAAATTTATTGGGGTGACATTAACTGATATCAATTACATTGTTTTCAGGTGTACAATTATGTACTACATTGTCCATACATTGCATTATGTGCTCACCACCCAGAATCAGCTCACTTTCCATCACTGTATGTTTGATTCCCCTCCCTACTCCCCCTGACCCATCTCTTCCTACTATTATTATTATTAATAATGGTACTGTTCTCTACATAATGAAAATAAGGAAATAAAATTATTTTTAAGAAATACCTTCTAGATCAGTGGTGTTCAACCTTCTGACTTCCCTGGGCCACAATGGAAGAAGAATTGTCTGGGCCACACATAAAAAACACTAACACTAATGACAGCTGATTGTGCTTGCCTTGGCAGCACATATACTAATGATAGCTGATAAGTTGCAACAATATCTCATAATGTTTTAAGAATTTGTGTTAGGCAGCATTGAAGCTATCCTGGGCCACAGTTTGGACATACCTGTTCTAGATGTACTGACCTTTTCATGTATAATCTTACTTAATTGGATAACAACCAAGTAAAATAGGCATTACGATTTTTATCTACAACAAACCAATTGAACCTCAGTATAGTTAAGTACAGCAAGACAGTAACTGAACTGAAATTCAAACCTGGAAACTGTACAATATTCTGATAATAAACTGAGGTCTATTTACAGTAAAGGGAATGAAGCTTAAATTTCAAGGACATCCTCCTCACTTGCCCTGACCCCTCTAAAGATCTGCTTTTCCTTTTGCACTTATACTTTTTGTGTTCTTTTTCTTAAAAAGAGTCCCCAAATTTGTGCAAGTTTAGGACCCACCTCAAGTATAATATATGAAGGACACAGTATAACCAGACTGTTCTAAAAAAATTAACAAAAATGATCAGGTGGATCTTGGTGAATACAGCAAAAAGAAAAAAGAAAAAAATTAACAAGGGTGACCAAGGATAAAGTGATAGGAGGAAAGCCAGGAGAAAATGTGTTATGTGGGTAAAGATAAAGAGTTAAACATTAGCCACGTTGTGTGTGAGGGGACCATGGACCAGCCAGGTGGAGATGTCGCAGATATGTGTAAATATGGGTCAGTAGAGCAGGTAGGGCAAGAGACACAGAACAGGAGTACTGGACTGGATGGAGACTGACACTAAGGAATAAATATTACCCATAAAAAAAATGTTCTACAGCTATGCTGTCCAATACGGTAGCCACCAGCCACATGTGGTGGTTTAAATTTCAGTTTATATTTTATTTAATTTAAATAAATATGGCTATGGTATTAGGCAGCACAGATACAGAACATTTCCACCATTGCACAAGTTCTATTGGACAGTGCTGGTCCAGAAAGTCATAAAATGGTTAAGGACAGACTCACAGGGAAACATCAGAGGGACACGTAGAGGAAGAGGACAGTGAATCAGACGGGGAAAGTGAAGAACCATGAGACAGACATCCCAGCCAAGAGAATTTCAAAGGAGGCGTTTATTCACCAGCTCAGCAGTTAGCAAAAGAAACAACAAACTCCCAGCACAGAACTAACACACATGTCTAAACCAGCTGCCTCCAAACCCTGTGCTTTCATTCATTTATGCTTCTATCACAAAATACCACGGATGGGTGGCTTCTAGCAACAAAAAATGAATTGCTCACAGTTCTGGAGGCTGAATGTCTGAGTTCAGGGTGGCCAGCGTGGTCAGGTAGGAGCCCGCTCTGGGTCACATACATCTTCTTGTGTCCTCCCATGGTAGAAGGGGCTAGGGCACTCTCAGGGCCTCTTATAAGAGCACGAATCCCATTCATGAGGGCTCCGCTGTTCTGACCTAAGCACCTCCCAAAGGTCCCACCTTCTAATTCCATCACCACGCTGGGCATTAGGATTGCAACACGTGAATTTCAGAGAACACAAATTTTCAGACCAGAGTCCCCCTGCATCCGTGCTGCCACAAAGACCTTGAAAAGGTAACATTTTCTTACAGCCACAAACACCACCCCTTGAACTTGGCAGTGCCCAGAAAGGAAACCTTGAGAAGGACAAACAACAGCTGTAGTTAAAGAAGCACATGCCCAGAGGCCTGCTTTCCCTCCCTGCCCTCAGCAGAAGCCTTTACAATGTACTGAAAGGGACAAGGCACACGCCTGCCCGTGCCCACACACACCTCTCCAACAGGTGGCTGCCTGCATACCTACGCAACTTCCTGTTAGCTTGTGCAATTACCTGCAGTTCACACAAGAATGCATGTTCTGAGCATAGTCTTCTCTGGCCCACACATGTATGTGCATATTTTGCAGGTGCAAATGAGGCACTGAGCATACTTTTATAATGTAGCCCTAAGGGGTACATTATTCTGATCAGCACTAACATAAGCCCTCCTACGATAAGGCGTCAACTTTAGGCCCCACGGAAGGCAACAATGTTAAACAAGCAAACAACTCCAGTTTCCCCTGTGGCTCAAAGTTTTCCCTTTGTCCTTCACTCCTGTCTCCTATTCAAGTTCCAGGGCCTCCAAAGCACCTGCCTCTTCCCAAAACCTCTCTGGTCCTTCCGCAGACTCCAGCTTCACATCCCAGGTATTTTCATAGGTACCTGAGTCTATCTCCCCTCCCGAATGATGACCTTGTCTTTCAAAATTTTGTTTGTACCTCTGTGTTATGGATCAACATTTTGAAATGCGTCCGGCACACCTTCTCCTGGAGAGAGTCACAGAGCCTGTTCTTGTTGCAGAGTCCAGCAAGTTGTTCAGCAAACCATTTTCCCTTTCCTCCTAAGACAGCTGGACCACATTCCCCAGCTTTCTTTTTTTCTATTGGGCCATGTGACCAGATTCTGGCCACTGGAAAGGAGGCAGAGAGATATGTGTTCATATGACACTTCCAGATGGGGTCCATTGTGAGCAGATGTCCCTGCTACATATTTGCACTCTTCCCTCATCTATTGGCTGGAAACAGAGGACCCTGTTGAAGTCTGCATGAACTTGGATAGCACAGCAAGTTGATAGAAGGGGACTGACTAGGTTCCTGAATGACTGTATGAAGCACAGCCCGTACCTCAGCCCCCTGCCCACCCTTATTAAACTGTGATAAAGCCAAGAAATAAATCTTTATGGTGTTAAAATCCTCAGACTTGGGGTTTCTTTACTATAGCAATCAGCCTCCTTTGATGTGGTAAATGGATTGCAAAATTTCTCCCAATTATTTCATTCTCATGCAATATGATTTAGTAGCTTCTTCCATCAAGTGTTGGAGTTTATTTTCCATCCCTTGAACCTAGGATTGGCCATGTGACTTACTTTGGCAAATGAAACAGCAGAAGTGACATTGTGCCAATTCAAGCCTAGGCCCCATCAAGAAACATTGCATGCTTTCACATCAGTGTAAAAAATTGTTTGTAATTGTTCAGTTAAAACCCGGCAATGAAAGAATGCTTCTCTAATCTCTAGTTCTCTTTAAATATTTAACCACTTCTCCCAACAAAATATTTTTAGTAGAGATGTGTTTTGTAAATAATTCTTATAATGGTCTTTGAGAAAAAAATATATATATACACACACACATATATATACATCATATATATGTGTATATATACACATATGTGTATATATGATGTATATATATACATATATACATATGTATATATGATGCCGGGATGGCTCAGAGGGTTGAGCACTCATCTTGCAGCCCCGGGGTCTGAGGATCGAATCCCAGCCCCGGCCCCATGTGGAACCATGTGCTGAGCTGGGGTGTAACCTCAGTTTGCTTCCTGCCAGGGTGAGCTTCCCATGTGGGAGGCCCCGGGTTGGGCCCCCAGCTCACAGGGGTGTGTCTCCCATGTGATTCCCGCCCTGTGCAGGATTTTGGGGGGGAAGCCTCCCACCTGTGTGGAATGAAACTATGTTAAAAATTGATGATGTACAACTATGGAGACTGCTCTGGGACCTCCCCTTTCTCTCTGTTTCTCTGTCTCTATCTCTCTCTGTGTCCAAAACAATAAAATAAATCTTTTTTTAGAAAAAAAAAATATATATATATATTCCAATTTTAGCCTCATTCTTTATAAATATCTCAGAGGCCCTACTAATAAAGGTGGGTGATGCTTCAGAACTAAAAGTGACAATTACCTCTGTGAGTTCAAAGACAAGGAGGAAATGTGATGGTTTTAAGACCTTCTGTTTCATGTACAGTCTGAGTAGAAATCACAACAGCCCTTAAACATTGTCTGGTGTTTTTCTCTGCAGTAATAACTGTTATGCCTCATAGCAACATACCTTTACCCTTTGTAGGAGGAACTAAGGTATAACTATAAATGCCAACTTCCTTTACATTCACACTTGAAAAAAACTGAAGCAGATTTTTCTTAAAAGTTATGTTTGATTTAACATTGTTTCAATATTAGCTCACAACACTAAGCATTACACCAGTGTATTAATGATTTGAATTACATTCAGTTTTTCCACTTGTTTGCAAGGTCTCCTTGAGCAGTCTATTTTGAGCTAAGGGCATTTTTCAGTGGTTCCACTCAAGGAAGTACCCACTTGTTTTAATTAGCACTTGTCTGCAACAATGCTTTTCAAACTTTAACATGCATACATGCCCATTGGAGATCATGTTAAAAATGCAGATTCTGATGCAGGAGATCTGGGGCCAGAAGTAATATTTTATATTTCTAATAATCTCCCAACTGAGGTTGATAATGCTGATCCATGGACCACACAAGAGTCCACAGTGAATTTTTCTATGTTGGATTTCTCAACATAAAATTTTACTCAGATGGAACATAATAGATCACATGAAGATCAGGCCACAAAATAGACAGTAATTTGCATAATACCCGTAAGTCACCCTGTGGTCATCTGCCTGAACTCAGTCCTGTGTAATGCCAAACACATCATCACCCAGCAGATCAGTCACTTGCTGAATGAAATCAAGACACATATTTGTTGACACAGAAAGCAGCAGTCCTGGGACATTTTCATATTCTAAATTCACATCTAAATTACTTTCACATTCTAAAGAGGTTGGATTCCTCCACTTCTTTCTGTAATTTTGTTTCCTTTCCTTGCCTATCCATATCATTGACCCACCATCTTGAATATACTTCAACCAAGGATAAATAAATAACACAAGTCTTAAAGTAAATGCAAAGTGGACATTTTTCATTCAGTTGCTTGGTCCATTTTTTCTTGCTTGATAGCAGTCCCTAAATATGGGATTGATAACTCTATTGGGCAGCACAGAAGCAACTTATCGGGAGAGCATTTTTAAGGAACTGTAGCCTCTGAGATTCAGTTTAAGCCCTTAAATGTGAATGTCTTTCAATTCCATGGACACAGTGCTTGGATCAATTGGGGCCATCGGTCATCGGTCTGCCACAAACTTGTCTAACCCGTGGCAGTCCAGGACAGCTTTGAACGTGGCCTGACACAAATTCATAAACTTTCTTAAAACATTATGAGAATTTTTTGGGACCTTTTTTTAGCTCATGAGCTATCTTTATTGGTAGTGTATTTTATGTGTAGCCCAAGACAATTCCTCTTCTTCCAATATGGCCCAGGGAAGCCAAAAGATTGTGCACCCCTGGTGTACCATCTCAAAAGGCTTATTTCTTATAGCTTGCTACAAAAACTGTGATTTGGGTTAATAGAAAGATCCATTAATTGAGCAACAGTAAAGTAGGTTCTGGCTCCAGTTCTGCCCCCTAATCAGCTGGGTGAGCTTGTACAAGACATGTGGCTTCCCTAAGCGTCATCACTATTAATTATAAAAATAATTTTCCAGTTTTAACTTTTCTTCCATTTCAGACATCCCTTGACCTGAAATGCCTTAGACCAGATGCTGCTCACAGCACATGACCCACATAGCACAAGCAGCACTGCTACCACACCCACCTCAGTGCATGGATCCTTGGCTGCCACATTTCAGGCAGGAAGGCCCCAGCTTCTTCATTTAGCACGAGAGGAAATCAAAGCCCTGCAAGGCCAGATAACTCCTCCAGTCTTATGGCTCGTTAAGGGCAGAGCAGAGACTAGAACACATCTGCTAACCCTCACTCAAGTGGTCCAAGTGACAACCTGGGAACTCAGGAAGCCAAGTTTTGAGAAGTCACCTTGAAATTTAAAGTTGTCCCTTTGCGCTGGCTACCATGGAACTCTTACACAAGAAAAGTGTCCACACACCAGTAAGGCCGCCAAAAGCAGCACCAAGTCAATCTTTTTCACATTTTTCTGCAGTGCTCAAAGATAGGGAGGGCTTTATAAACATTTGTTGCATGAGCAAATAGTGACTTTTTTTGCATTTTTTTCTTATTTCACAGATACACCTGTAGGTTTTTAGAGTCTCCACGTGTGTAGCAGGGGCTTTGGTGCCCTTCCCAAATTTCCTTAGCACTTACTTCTATCCCCAAAGGCTGCTCAGAGCAAACTGAGGTGTTCCTTTTGAGGGCTTCTTTTCTGGCCACAAGATCATGATGGGTCTGAGTGTAGATCATCCTGGAAGTGCCGGAAAGTACTCCTACAGTCACGGTCTATCAGTGACAGAGGCAGATTGGTAGAATAATGGACGGGCTTCCTCCCCTCTCAAGTGAGACAACTCCGACGCATGTTCTAGTGTTCCAGACGCCTCCTCTGAACTGGGCTCATGCTGCCCACTGTATTAACTGGCTTGATAACACCCACTTTATTTTTCCCATCTCTTCCTTCTCTTGCTTCCCTATGCCCCTACCAGCATTTCCTAATAAGCAGTTTGTGATAAAATCCTTGCCCTAGAATTTGCTTCTGGAAAATCCAAACCAAGGCATGGGACTACCAACTTGTGGGAAACAGAGTTTTTAAGGAGTCATTTAAATTCTTTTTGATAGGACCATTGAATTTTTACCTGATTCTGTTGTACTTTGGGTTTCCCCCAAAGTAAGCTCTCAGAAAAGGACTTGGGTGCAGGTAGTTTATCTGGGAAATATCCCAGGAAGTAGTAGTGTGAGAGTAGAGCAGGAAGACAAGGAAGGGAAAGAACATCCTTCCTAGGGTGTTAGCTCCCAAGTTTCCCAGCATGCCCTGCAAATAGTACCAGCACACCCTGGCGGTTATGGAACATCCTCAGACGGAGACACTAGAAGCTACCCATGTTTAGGGGAACTGTCTGCAATGGACACTGCAGGATTTTGCTGCATCAAAATGCTGCTCTGCTTGACAGATGGTCATCTTGGCATCTTCAGAGACTGCTTTGAGCCTCCTGAGCTCTGAACCTGCCTTGTTTTCATTTCCTTGAAAGGCACCCTTGAACTCCATCTGTGCTGAATGCAAAGCTTCCAGATAAACTGAAATGCAGGTGGGATGAGAAATGGAACCAGTAGAACAGTGAGCCAGAAATCCACCTACCCTGGTCATGTCACAAGCTGAACTAAAAGTGCTCCGGGGCCCCATCAGTTCCATGCCTGCTCTGTCTGCAACACCCTCTCCTGGGGGCTGGGGGGCTGTCAGGCTCAAAGGACCGCACAGGCCTTTTCTTTGATGCCTCCCTGTTCAGTGTCACTGAGACGGCCTGACCAGGGGGCACCGAGGTCAAAGTACTATCAGGAGTAAGGTTTCTTAAGTGCCATGTGTGAGACACCATCTGACACTGTTTATAGATCGATTTAGCCCGTATTGACCACGGGACAGAAGTTAAAAGCATTTCTTTTGGAACTCAAATGTGTTAACTTCTGAAGTGATGTTTGAATTAGGGTTAAGAAGGGCCCAGAGTTTTGATCTGCTGATTGGGCGAGGGGATAGACTTTAATTTTTTTTTTTTTTTTTCAAAGGAAGAATCAGATTATTTTGACTAAAAACGAGACTGGCTTGTAATGAATCTATCAACTTTGGAGTTGAGATGGCTACAAAAGTGTCTGCATTCTGCAGCTGCCAAAATGTGGATTATCTATTAAAATGCAACTACTGGTTCTTGAAGTCACTCACTGAAAAGTAACTTCCCTCTTCAATAGAGCAAGTCCAGAAGGGAAGCATCCATTAGATTCAGACCCATTGAAATCACATAAAAGTCAAATAAAGCAATATCCCATGCATAAAATTTGTTTATTAGTGATGAAACAGTTGCACAGTGAAAAGATTCACTCCACAACTCACGTTGTTGGAATTCGGCACTCAGTCTTTGTCTTTGGATTTGTAACACAAAAGATCTACAAATTAATTTTCCCCACTTTAGTAAGCCATATGATAAAATGCCTGTAATCTACGTGTTATGTAGTAGGGTTGACAATTTTTAACTGATATATTTCTTATCTACTTATGTGGCATAATAGGAAGCAGTGGCAATTAAGATAATTAGATATGAATAGAAAACAGCTCTTCTGATTAGAACCAATGACTGAGTGTGCTAGATATTCAACACAGGGAAATCAACCTGTGTGACATGTTATGAGCTGGCACAGTCACATTTTCTGCAATGTAGGAGTGACTATTGCATTAATGATGACCTTGAGGCATGGCAGTGTGCTCAGGTTCCCTTTGTAACATTTAGAAAAGAGCAAATAGTGTTCAAATAGGGATCGAATGTTCAATAAACTGTATTACATTCTAATTCTTTAAAAAGTAACAAAATAAATTAAATATGGGTTCATATCTGTTAACTCTCTATTAAACTGTATATTTAATGAAACAAAAATCTTGTCAGAGAAGTTTTCTGTGGAAATTACCAACCTAGTAATAAATAAACCAGTATCCTAAGAAAATTATTGAAATGATATCTGTAAGTAAAATATCCAGAAGGAAAAAATGCTGAGTTGATATTAACTAGGAAGTATTTATAGGCAACTCAAAGGACATTTTAAAACCATTTGGACTCCATTCACAATATTAAGAAGCAATAAAGACCTAAATATTTTAATAGCCTCTGAATTAAATGTAATATTGGCAAAGGTATTTCACAGGATCAAGTTGTTTGCTAAAGATGGCTTTGTATAATCTTTGTGTCTCTTAAATATCATGTCATATATCTTTCAGTTCATCTTGATCTCTGGAAAAAACAGTTGAAACTTTCATCGTTCATATAATTAATTGTTTAATAAATAGTTGTTGGAAATCAACACTAGTTGCCCACCAACATACACATCTAGAGAAATCCAAATGGCCCTCTATTACTCAAACAAAAGTATACCATCCACCTGATCAGGTAAGGAATATGCCCAGGTGGTCTAAGCATGTTAAAGTGCATGTGTGTTGGGGGGGGAGCAGGGTGAGAAATAAAGTGGTATGTATACATTAATGGTAGAAAGGACTAGAATTGATCATCTTTCATGTCCTAGAACAATACTTGTGAATCAGTAGGATGAAAAATTTAAATATAGACTTGATAGCTGTCAGGTATACAGTCTCTGAGAGTCACCAAAAAGCTATTCATTCTTTAATTCTTTAGTCAAGAATTATTTATTGAGCATTTATTTATTTATTTATTAAAGGTGAAGCAGCACAGTTTATTGGAAAGGAGGAAAGTTCTCTGACAAGAGGGTCCACCCGAAATTGGAATGTCCACTTATTGAGCATTTATTAAGTGCTAGGAGGTATTCTAAGTGCTAGGATTACATTAGGGAACAAAGACAAGGTTCCTGCTACCTGGTGTTACAAAGTCTGACAAAGTTTTAGAAACAAGTACATTCCCTGATCCATATTTTTTTATCATAAATAATGATATACAAAGACTTAATAGAATAAAATGTTCCAGTGACAATCTTATTTTAACAGGCTGAATTTTATTCCTGAGAAAATTATGTGGGTTGAGAAGTGAAGAAAGTGAATTGTCTCATACGTAGTGAGAAAAATTATTCATGTGAGGCTTGAGTATCTCTTCTTTGGTGCTTTAAAGACTGAATTGAAATTGTGGGGACTAAAAAACTTAATACTTTTTCTCCCACCTTCTAAATTCTTCTAGCTGGGCTAATGGAATTAACAGTAACAGATTAAATAGAAAAAAAAATCAAATATTAATACATGTACATGAGAAATTCACATAAGCATAAAAATTCCAAAGGCAGTGAATCGACATTGGAGATAGATGATGGATGGATGGATGGATGGATGGATGGATGGATGGATGGATGGATGGACGGATAGATAGAGAAGAGTTGAGTCAAAAAGGGTGATTTCAAAAGTGAGAATGGGTGATTCGCAGGTAGTTGAGGAAGAACAGAACACAGTAGCAGGCAAATTCTTGCTGAGCAACTCAGAAACACTGGGACCCCGGAACTACCTGGCTTACAGGCCCCAGCCTGAAGCCCTCTCATTTACACACTGAATTCAAATGAGGCTCAGGAAGCATCCTAAGATTCATTTCCTAGAGGAGGCCTTTCCATCTGACTCTCTTAGGCAGGAAGGGGAAGGGTTAAAGGTTCTTTCTGGGTCTTTTGTTTCTTAATAAACCACCTAAAATTAATATCTCCCAAAGGCAGCTTCAGGGTGGCAAAATTTTGGTTCCCTTCAAAATAAAACAGCTCAAACCAATGTGGAGAGAAGAAAAGCTAGTTTGCACTGAGTCCCCACCTATAAATTACCACTATACTGAAGGCTACATAACTCGTTCTTCTGCCTTAGGTGCATCTAGGAAACCTGTTGAATATCAAGCAATGGCACCCCAACCTGCATGACAATGGCATCTTTAGCTCAATTACTACACTTGATCTTAGCCAAAAGGCCTAGAAGTGATAGCTCTAGCTCACCATTACTAACAGTAACATCTGAAATACTTGGACTAACTCAAGTTTTTTGCTCTGGTCACATAGGTCTTTCAGCTGCCGGGTATTTGGAAGAGCTGCAAAGAGAAGTATTTCTATAGTAGAATCTACCTGATATTTCTTCAATATGCAGTTCCTATGTCTCTAAACAAACTCAAATGCCAAATCCTGTTTTAAAAATATGCATTTATTTTATGCCAAATTGCCTCTATGGAAACCACAATCTAGTTAGACTCACACAAGAAAGCTGGTTAAAAATGTCAAAAAAAAATCTTTAATTACCACCTTGCTGTAGGCTGACCAGACATACCATTTTGAACAGGACAGAAAACAATGGTACTGTCCTGTTTCAAACAGTACAGTTACTAAGACCTTGAATTTAACCCAATGAGACTAGGCTGACCATACATACCATTTGGAACAGGACAGTACCAACGTTTTTGTCCCATTTAAAATGTACGTCTGGTCAACCTACTTTGTTGGCATCAAATAGTGTAAATGGAATTTTTCCATTTTGACCTGCCTTGGGGTTAGCTAGTAAGGGTATTAACTCACTTTTCATTTGCTTAAGTAATCACTTTCAAGGCAGTGGTTAGTAATCCTGATCACCTGCCTTCCCCAGAAGAGAGAATAAAGAACGTGGCCAGAACTAGCATGGATATGTAAACACACTTTTACTATAAAGAGCAGAGAAGGAGAAGGAGAATGGAGAAAGGCTAGGCCATACATACAATGCTTTACTCATTAGAAAAAAACAAAGACTGTCCAGAGTGATTGGATATCTGCCCATAAATGAGGCATCAGTGGTGCCGGCTGGAAGGCTTTTAAGGAAGGGAGGTATTCAAAATACGCATTTGTAATTAACAAAGCCTGCTGATTCCTTCCTGGTGGGTGGCAAAAATTGACAAAGAACCTGAGTCATTGAATATTTTTGTTTGCCAGTTGTACACAATTCTCTTTGTATGCGTGGGTTTATCTTTATAGTTTGATATTAAGCAAAAATGTACAAGCACTTTAACTTAGCAAGAGAAACATAGCAGTCCCCAGACTCTACTTCTCCCAGTTATACATCACTTTCTCTGTCTTTCTACAAATATAACAGCTTCACATTAAGAAAAGTGAGGCTTCCCAATTCATTGCTCATGCATGGTACCATACACCTGTCATTAGTCACCTCTCAGTTTGCGAATAAGCCACAAACTATTTTACAAGCAGAGAGCAAGCCATTTTATTGATGGGAATGTTGAATTACTTTCCCTTGTTTACTTTCAAGCACAGGGTGGCTCCATAAACAACACTGGCTGGAAACACATGCAAATTTCTAATCAACACCTGCCTTTGAAATTTTACAGGATCTCTTGTCAACAGTCCAACTTCCAGAGTATCAGGTTCCCACTCACCTTTTTTAACATCTAGTAATTAGCCCGGAAGACAATCCATCAGGACTCTCATCACTGTGTAGTCAAGGAAGCGCCAAGTGCAGGTAGTCTTAACCTTGCTCTTCAAGGCCATTGAGACTACTCCTATTACAGTCTCCAAAACATTCTGGGGTGATGACGGTTCTATTGCAAAACAAAACAAAAAAAATAGTGTTTTCCTTTTCTCATTCTGCTTTTGAACTATAATAGAAGCTAGGTTTTCCTGGAGTCATGACTATTGCCAAAAATAATGATAATCCTTATGTAATGTAATGCCTTGTATCTGTATAACATCTTTGCCTTCCAAAAGCTCAAAGCACTTTTATGAAGCAATGACTCTATCACTTTCATTCTCACCGAGGTAGATTGAGGCATACATGCAATCCTCATGTACACAACAGGAAAACAGAGACATTTAGCGGCTAAGCTGATCCTTTGAGGTTGCGCAATCCAGTTAATGATGAGGCTGGAACTCTCTATGTTCATTTACTATGCTGCTTTCTCTTCTAAGATTCCAAAATATATAAATAAATTAATTCGACACTTCTCTGAAATGACGAATAATGGTTTCTTAAGGCAGACAAAATATTGCATTCTCTTACCATCTCTTAACAATGCATATTGTTTAAAGATCTTTAAAAACATCTAGGCCTTCTTTTGAAATGAGTACCAATTATAAATTGGAGACTGACCATCAGTAGATATGTAAAAAGGAGAAGAAGCAGAAATACGAGTTTCAAGTGTATTATCTCCAGACTCACTAAAGTATAACACCAACACACACAATACCAATTAGAATTTGGGCACCACAACACTCTTTGTATGATTTCTCATTTAATCCTGCATCATCCTATATGGAAGGTCATAACATCCCCATTTTACAGATGAGGAAAGTAAAACTTGGGAGGTTAAGTTACTTGTATAGGAACACTAGCCAGGAAGAGGCAAACTCTAGGTGTTCTCACAAAGGTGATGATCTGCTGAGCCTCAAGTTCTTAACATGAATCTGCCTTCAGTTGTGAGTAAGGCCTGATAAGTGCACTTGAGTGTATATATTAAGTTGAATCATAAGAAATTGTTGAAATTGTACACCTGGAACTTATGTAACCTTACTAACCAATGTCACCCCAATAAATTAAATTTAAAAAAATGCTGATATTCACCTGCTTTGCACCTGCAAAAATGGATATTTCATATGATCCAAACTATTACTGGGGGAGAGAATCCCTGAGATATATGTGGAAGAAAAATAAAATCTCAAAAGTATTAATCCTAAAGTTAAAGTTAGAGGTTGCCTTTGAAAAGGCAACCAAGGGCTTTAGAAGAAAGAGGCTGTCTGGATGGGGAATTGTAATTCAAAAAATGCACCAGTTCATAATAAGCTTAGTGAGAAGGGGTGTGTTCCCACCACTGGAGCAGAAATTTCCTTTCCCAAGCCCTTCTAGGATTTTGCCCTTCCCATTCATTCTTTCTGATCAAATTTATCCTTTAGGTAAACACAGGAGGGATTAGAGACTTCTAATTGGCTTTGAGGAAGAAATGGTAATCTGAGATGCTGAGGCAGGAACTATCTTGTGTCTTGTGGGAGAGAAGAAGGGAGAAAAGAGGAAAGGAAATAGCTGCTGCCTGACAGGCTGTTTCTAGCCAAAGAGCAGAAATGTTCAAGAACAAGCAAGATTGTTAATCCATTCACCCAAATTTGGCCATGGGCTATGAGCCTGCCATCTTGGATTTCCTTTTTCACTCTAGCTCTTTATGTGAAGTAGGGGAGTTCAATGGCATACCAGAGTCTAGATCAGGGATTTTCACACTTCAGCATGCATCATTGTGACATCGGGCCTAGAGCTTTCAGGTAGAGAAACCACACCCTCAGAGGTTTTGACTGATTAGGTCTGCAGTGGATCCTAACAAGTTCTCAGGTGAGATTGATACTCCTGGTCAAGGGAGCACACTTTAAAAACCACTAACCTAACTTCCAGCTATGTACCACTGCATTGCATCTTCCTGCCATGCAATGCAATCACCTGAGCCATGTCTGCACCTACAGAAGCCACACATGAACCAAAAAGGATAAACCAAAGAGATGATGTTCCCTAAGAGATTGTGACAATAAGGAATTGGCTTTGGTGCAAACCAAGTTGCAACATAACTGGCTCTGTGGGATTCCTATTAATAACAATAGCTAACAATTATTGACTGGTTCATATATGCCAGGCATTATGTCGTCTTTGCCCATATTACCTTTGAGATAAGTGTATGGTTACCACCCCAGTTTTACAAATATATAGTCTGAGCCTCCTGGGTTAAGTTCATGATCACTCAGAATGAGGGAGTTGGATATAGAAACCATGACTCTCGAACTTCACTGCTGAACACTGTACTTCCTGAGCTCCAGGAACACTAGATCAGGAAAAGAGAGTTCCACCTTCAGTGTTCTTTGATAAAGGAATAAATATGGGTGAACAGCAGGTCATAGCTCTTCCTTTGCTCTACTTTCTTGTGTCTTCTCTAGGTAATTCAAACATGAGCCTCCAGTCCCATTTCCTCCTCGACCTTTCCCACGCTAACACGTGGGAAAATGCTTCATGTGTTAAAGTACAAGAGATTGGAGAAGGGGGTGCCCAGCTCCCAGAGATGGTGTCTTAGATTTACTTATCTTCTCTGTTGAAACAAACACCTCATTCCTTGTGGGAACATCACCTGGTGTTTGGGGACTCTGGCCCCGGAAATAATATGGTTTGAGGCTCCAAAGGAAGTTGATTGCAAGGAGTGGAACACCTTAAACAGAAAAGCTTCTTGATTTTACAACACCCAATTCTTGCATTGTCTGTCCCATCTCTTTGATGTTGTGGGGCAGGAGGTGGGAGAATGGAGTGCAGAGATACAAGACTCTTATCTGAATGGAGAATTGGCTTTCATTGTTACTGCTCTGGCTTTGATATGCTACTTACCTAGTCTCATAGCTTGCTCCTTCACCCTGAAGTTCCTACTTTATAGCTTAATCCAGGGCCTGGCTTCCATAGGCCTCTTACCTGAGACTACAGGCTTCTAGGGTAAGAGATGGTATAAGCTTTCCTCTTTATGGGGAGATAGTGAGCATTTCCAGGAGCCGGGCAGCTGGCATTCAAAGTTCAAATGCAATCTATGGATCATACCATGGCTGGGGACAGATCTTCAGGAACACTTGGCATTAGCGAGATAATCACTAGCTCCAGAAGAGTGATATTGCATTGTATTTCTGTCCTAGCCCACTCATTTGTTTTACTGGACTAAAGTACACAGATCTGTGGCCACATCTGGGCTCTAGTGAATTACATCCTTCTTTCGCTAGTGATACATTCAGCCCAAACAAATGGCCCATCATTCTGATAATTTTCCAACCTACTTAAATATTTCCACATTAAAATTTCACATGCCCTTTGATCTAGCAATAGCATTTCTAGATATTTATACTATAGCTATACTTGCACATGTGCAAACTTAGGTATAATGAAATTGGCTATAATAGTAAAATATTGGAAACAATCTAATGCATTTGATCTATCAGTAAGAAACCAGCTAAATAAGTTACAGATAATAAATACAATGGAAAATGCAATTATTAAGAAGAATGAAGCAATCTACCTGTACTGATATGTAACAAATCACCAAAATGTACCATTAGAGAAAAACAATTTTATATATAATGTATCATACTTAGTATAGAAAAAAAGAAAAGTATATATATACACACATAGATATGTGTGTGTGTATTTGTTTGTGTATATGTATGTATATGTGCATGTGTATGTTTATGTGTATGTGTATGTATATGTTTATGATAAAAATAGAGTGTGTTTCCAGAATATCTCTGGAAGGAATCCTAAGAAACTAGTAATGTTGCCAGTTGTTTCAGGATAGATATTAGATGATATGTACTAAGTATTACTCATCCTCTCTGAAAAGCCTAGAAATTGATTTAGGACATTATTCCATGGAGCCTGAAGTAGATTAAAAATGGAAAGGTAATGATATGGAACAAATTTTATACCTCCTCTCTACCACAATGGAAGATCTCCCACCCTGGGGACCACACATGCTGGGACATTATTAACATAACACACCATCCACCTCAGTTTCTATCAAGCTCCCCTATTTCATAATCAATAGCATAAGTTTCCTATGGAAACTGCTGGCTTTTATAATGTGAAAAAGGGAGATGTAGACACAGTAAGGCAAAAATTCACAATCTCAGAGGACTTTGGAACAGGCCAACAAAAGAAGGTAGTACCCTCTGGGGAATGCAGCTGGATGAAATGAAATTCCAGGGACAGACACCTTTCCAAAAATACCTTGAATGTCTGTGAACAAAATCTACAGAAAAATATAGCAACCCTATCATATTTTCTCAAAATAATGTAGTATTTCTCAAAACCTGCTTCTTATATCACATGCAATGTCCATGAATTCTCTACGCACATGTGTTCAACTCCAGCATTCAGGTGTGTACCTTCACTTTTTTTCTTACTATTTGCCTGTCAGGTGCATAGATCCAGCACCATTCGCTGGTACACTCCTCTAATTTTGACAAGCACTAGAATCACAACTCTTTTAGAACCAGGAGGGAGATTAGATTTTGCAACTCAGGGGGACAAAGGGATTTGCTCAAGGTGCCATAAAAGCATCATTACCCACAAAGCCCTTGAATCTTTCTCTCCTAAAACTTCTACTAGTCCCTCTCTATTGTCTCTTTTATTCCAGAAAAAAGTAAATTCATATTTTCCTATTATGCCCTCACCCATCTATAACCTAAGCCGTCTTTTAAGCAACTGTCTTCTCTCCAACAAGCTCCTAGATAGTTTTATCAGTGCATATATTCACTGTCTCTTTAACCTTTTTGTTAAGCTTGCACCCCCACGGACCCACAGAAAGTCCTCTTCCTATGGGTACCTGTGGCCTGCCATTGGCAAACCCTGTAATAAAGCTGTTTTGCCCTTAGCATGAGAAAGTGTTTGCATACGTAGCACGCTCAGCCACTAGCTCCTCCACCATCTTCCTTGAGAGCCTTCACTCCTGAATTTCCTCCTGCCTCTCTTACTCCTGCTCAGTCTTTTCTTGTCAGAATCCTCTTCCTAATCCCACTCTTGAAATACTTGCTGTCTGACTTCTTGTCTCACTCTACAAGTTTTCCTGAGTTAATCTTTTCCTGTTCACTGCATTTGTACCAATAGCTTCCAAATGTCTTATCTTCAACTTTAGTTCTTTCAATGATCCAGAACCTAACCTCCAACTTCTTATGAAATATCGTCACTTGGATGTTCCTCGGGCATATCAAACTTCACATGTGCAAAAAACTGACATTACCTTTTCTTCTCCCCTATTTTAATGACAGTAACATCACCCTCCTAGTCAGTGAAGGCTGAAATATTAGGTTCATCTTTAACTGGTGCTTCTTCATTAACCTCACATCCCATCAGTCACCAAGTCTTAATGCCTCCATCTCTGAAACACCCTTCTAATCTGTACCATTTTCTCCAGTCCAAGGGCGATGCTTTCAGTTTAGGTCATCATTGCTGCTCAGTATGCGATTATAGGAATGCCCCAGCTGCCGTGCCTGCCTCCAAGCTCTGTCCCTTCCAACCTCTGCTATTTGACAACCCTGCCATTTTGTTGAGTAACCTTGAGATGACATTCCAAGCTCCTTATATGATCTACAAGGTTTTCCATGTTCTTCCCTTGCCTACTTTTCCAGCTTCATCTCCTGCTTCTCTACTACCTCGAACTGTATTGACTTACTTAGTCTCCCAAAGTTGCAGCCTGCCGCCCACCATTAGGTGCTAAATGTGCTATTGCTTCTACCTATAATGCCCTCCCCTGCCTCATTCACTTGCCTGATTTCTAGCCATTCTGTGAACTCAGCTTGTTTAGAACTTCCTCTCAAATCTCTCACCAATAGTCTTCTTCATAGCAATTCCAGTTGAATGAGCTATTATTGTTCATCTCTACCTCGAGGACTCTCTGTAGTTCTTTCAATTTTTAATGCTTCATGCTTACCTTAAAGTGGAATTTATCTCCTTTTAATTCATTTTTTCTGCTCTTACAGTTGTACCTTCTTGAGCATAGGGATTATTTCTTACTTCTTTTTCTATTCCAAGGGGCTTCATAGTGTCTATCACATAATTTATGCCCAATTCCTCACAAGTGATGATTAAAGATTAAGATGTCATTCTTCTAACTTCTAGAGCAGTATTTTTTATACTATAGCTAAAATAATAATTGACTGATTGATTATAAGGGAAGTATATCAACAATCAATAGTGACCTGCAAAACATGCAATTGTTCTTTGCATTATATGGAAACATAACTATACGAATTTCCCTTGATTCCAAAGAATTGATAACTGGAACTGTGTTCCAATAACTGATTTAATTATTATTTAATTATATGCTGAGACTTAAGTCATTCATTCAAGTATTTATATATGTTGGCTTCTTATTACTGGATAAAGCTGGAGATTCCCCTTCTACCTCATTGAACTTGCTGTGGTTCATTTCAGAAATGATATCTTTTTTTTTTAAGATTTATTTTATTGTTTTTAACAGAGATAGGGAGAGACAGAGAGAAGGGAAAAGGCCCAGAACAGTCTCCATCTCCTTAAGTCATCAGCCCTCAACATAACTTCATTCCACGTAGGTGGGCTGGGCCATGCAGGGTGGAAACTGGGCTGGGGGGGGGGGCTCCAGCATGGGAAGCATGCCCCCTCCCTCCCCCCCACCAAGCCAGGGGGCATGAACCAAAATGAGGGTCCCCACATAGGAAGCACACCCCAGTTCAGTGTATGGGTCCACACGGGCCGGGACCAGATCTGCAACCCCGGGGGTTGCAAAGCGAGCATTCAATCTGCTGAGCCACCCTGGCCTCCCCAGAGATGAAGTCTTTAATAGTTCTCATGTATGACTACAATTTGTAATAATTTCTGCACTCCCAGGAGTACAATTCCATGGTTCTCATCCAGAGAATTCCTCAGCTGACTGGCAGGTTTGTCCTGAGATGTCTAATATTTGAGAACACCTTCCATTGTCTGTCAAGACACAGATAAAATGTGTTGAGTGACCTCTCATTATACACCATCCCACCATCTCCCACCTTTCCTTCATTTGACCACAAAATGTGAGGATCAGTGAGCCTGATAAACCATGTGTAGGTTCCCTGGAAATTTGCAACATTTTTATTTTCAGATTTTGTACCATAGGACCAACTTATGGGGCAAACAACTTTAAAGACGTAACCCACCCAAGCAGAGACCAGGATAGAATCTTATTATAAGACTTAATTGTAAAACAAATTAAACCATTCTCAAAGAGCCCACTAAGCTCCAGAAATTTCACACCTAAATATGCTTAGAACTCAAAGCATTTTCCAAAAGAAGCTGTGGTATTCGTCATGCATCCCTTCCACGGTCTGCTTTTTAATGGGTATTTAATGTTCCTTTTATTTAACTCTGATAGAATTGAAGAGTCCTTTTGCCATATCCAACAGTATATATATGGACAACAATATATGTCCAACTTTCAATGAGCAAAGTTATCTAATTTTCCCACAACCCTTGCAGAGAAAGAAACCCTGTTTCAGGAGGATGGGGAGGAAACCTCTAAGACAGGGCAAAGGAGGGTTTGCACGAGCTCTGGGCTGCTGGGCTGGAGAGGCTGTTTCCTGCAGCCAGTCACATCCAAGCTGGGCATCTGTACATCAGGAGGCAGCGCAGAAAGCTAAAAGGAAATTCCACAGCAGCAGACAGACCCAAATGGAAGGACATTCCACAAGATAACTGGCCTGTAGTCATGAAAAATATCAGGAGAGACAAAGAAAGACAAACTCTTCCATATTAAAAAAAAAAATATGCAAGACATATTAAACTGAATGCAACATGTGATCCAGGGTTTTTTATTTGTTCTGTTTTTGTTTTGTTTTGTTTTGTTTGTTTGTTTTGCTTTGTTTTGTTTTGCTATAAAGAACGTTATTGGGACAATTAGGGAAGGAAATGAGATATATAAACTAGGTAATAGTGCTATGTCAATGTTAATTTCTAATTTTGATAATGCTACTATGATTATGTAAAAGAGTGTCCTTGTTATTAGGAACTACGCACAGAAATATTCAAAGGTAATGAGGCGTCATTCTTACAACTTATCCTCAAATAGTTTTGTATATATATATATATACACATATACATACATAAAAGAAAAAGGAAGAAAGAAAGAAAGGCAAGGAGAAGGGAAGGAAGGGAGGGAGGGAGGGAGGGGAGAGGGAGGGAGGGAAGAAGAGAGGGATGAATAGCTGAAAGAAAGAGGGAGGAAGAGAAGGAGAGAAGGAGGGAGGGAGAGAGGGAGGGAGGATTAGAAATACTAAATGTGAAAGTGAAGGGTATACTGTAATTTTTTGTACAATTTTGCAACTTTTTGGTAAGTTTGAAGTTACATTAAAATAAAATAAAAATTTGAGACTCCAATATGTTATTATAATTCTGTTATGCATTATAATTCTCCATTATATGAGCTTTGGAGGCTAACAGGCTTTTTAAATGCTCACTTGAGTAACAGCGGCGTGATGCGACAAGTCCTCCAAGTTGTGAGACAACCACTTTGAAAGTGTCCTTGCCTCTGGTTCTTCTATGCTGAGCAGGCTTCTAGTGGGAGGGTAGGCAGCCTATAGCTGCTTCCAAAGGATCTGCTGTTTTGAGTATTCTGAACACAGCTTCCTATTCTGAAAGCATGAGGGACATTCAGCGATTTCACCCAAAACTTTGGTGGAGCCTGTTTAGTTTGGCTTTCCTTACTGTTCCTCTGCTATGCTTGGACAACTTTGAGCGGATCTATTCACAGTTTTTTCTCTTGTCTGAGAATGTGGCTTTGAGACAGTGTCATAAGCCATTTTGAACATAGACATGAATGACTTTGCTATGATACCCAGACCCACTCCCAGGCCTTCCTCTCCACTTCTGCAAGGTCATCATTGCCACAGGCCTTGGGCTAGTCCTCTTCATTCCAAGCAGCTCACCAGACCACTTTCCTTGCAGCAGCTATCATGGTGAAACGCTTGACATGGCCCAGCTCAGGCTTGTCCACGGGCCAAAATGAACATGCAATACCGACTTCTGGTTTTCTAGAGCTGACCCAAAATGTCTATTTACCCAGACGTTGACATTCGCATGAGTAATAGGCAGCACTCTGAGGACACACTGTTGGTGGCAGAGTAGAACTCAGAATCCCACTCAGAACTGTAGATTTGGACAAGGACGTAGAGATGGTCCATTCCAACCATCTCATTTAAAATAAGGAAAGTGGGGCGGTAAGTGGTGAATAACTTACCTATTAAAACCAGCATTAGAACCCAGGTAATCTATCTCATGGATCAGTCTTTTTGGCTCTCCCAATGAAGTGAATGCACTAGGAAGAAGCAACCCCAGGAGCCTGAATTAATATCAAGTGGGTAATGGCAAAGGCAGCCTCCCAAATACATACTTTGGGATTAAAGACAACATTTCCAAATCCTTTTTCAGAGTCTTACGTGAATAAACCTCAAACCCAGGATTCCAGCCAAAAACAATGATTCTCAAGTCCCTATGAAATCCTGGATGGGTGTTTAACTGGGAAACACACTAACTGATTCCCGTTGCACATGCAAGCCTCAACAGCATTCCAGGGCTGACATTCCAAAGGGAGTGGATACATGTGTGTATGTATCTCAATCACACGCAGTAGGCCATTTGCTCTTTTCAACAAGGTGAATGAGTGCAAGAGAACACGAGAGAAAATTTTGAAAGGTAATGCAGAACAATAGACCCCCATTAACTTGACTTACCTGTTTCAAGATTATGGAGAAGCTTACTGACAAACTTTTAAGGAAACATCCAAAAACTTCCGAAAAATATATACTGGAAAAGGAATATTTCACATTTTCTCAGGTCCTAGTACTAAACAGGACAAACAAAACTATTAACTCATTCATTCATTTACTCACTCTTTCAATCAGTCATTCAGTCATACATGTATTCATTCACATGACAAGTAATTGTTGACTTCCACTTTGTAATAGATGTCATGGTGGATTTCAGTGAGGTATATATACACCCATTCCTGAAAGTTATTGCTGACAGTTGCTCCCCAGGGCCTATCACTCCCTAGTACTTTAAGTCTTCCTTGTGTCTGGGCAGAGTGGGTTCTAGTGGTCAGAGAGGTCCTTGGGCAAAATGTGTCAGGTGCTGGCACTTGGAATTTGGGCAACCATGCATAAAAACGTTAAATGTCAAGGGAATGTGCATAGGACACAGAGATTGTTGCTTGGAGTGTGTTCTTCCAAGACTGAGAAGTAACTCGGTATAGATGGTGTTGGAAGAGTGGGAAGAAGAGACCTCTGAGTCAGGCTGAGGCTGGGGCATTGGGTCAGTGACAAACCTTTTCCACCATTTAAGATTTTGTTGACTATGGGAAGCTACCAGAAAGATAAGAATAGATTCATAGAAATTCACTAGAACAGCAAGTCTAATTATGAAGTTCTAGTTGTATTCAAAACATTGATGTGTAAAGATCTACTACTGTGTGGGTGTCACAAGTAACACTTATCCTTTCAACAAATATCTGTTGAGCACTCACTATGATTATCCAGTGGGCCTGGGGAATATGCTTTTAATAATTTTTGAACACAATTTGCAAGTGATGTTTCAGATAATTCCATAATCACAATGTAATATTAGTTGACTATTTGGTCCCATGTGGTCTCTTGAGTGGAAGCACAGAAGACAGAAGCCACACATGAGGTATTATGCTAGCCACGGGTAACCCCCACCCTCAGGTTGTGTCTTACACGTAAACATCATCTGCCAGCATTAAAAATATTTTAAAATGTTGGTTTTTAACATGAAGGGAGATCACAACTTGGGGACAATTAGGACAACTGGGAAGATTTTTTCCCCAGCCATCCAGGAAGGAGATAGTGGTCTTGACCTGAGGCTGAATTCCCAAGTGTCCAAGAAAGGAGATGAATCAGAGCTGGTTATTCTGTTGTTTATCCCCCCAAGTCCCTTTTACTGCCACCTCTGCCCTTTCTATGCCCAGGAGCCGGACCCCTATGGCCTACAGCACTAAACTGCTTCCCTCTCTGATTTGGGGTTGGTCTTTGCCAACAGGAAGCGCTGGTAAAAGATTTGAGGATGGGAGGAAAGAGGGTGTTCAGGGTGACATGTCCCCTGCTCCTCTCCCGCCTCACCGCAGTTCTGACAGTAGCTGCATGACACCGTTTCAGCTTCCATTGAATGGCCCTTCTTCCACAGTTGCAAGCTCACATAGATGACACTTCCAGGAATTCCATTGCTGCCCTTACCCCTGATTTTCCAGGGTGTTAAGAATGTCCCACAGTTGTCCCTGGGCTTTTATTATTCTTCTCTAGCTTCCTCATCCTTACTCTGTAAGTGGGCTCTTTATTAAACTCTCTGCCATTCTGTCCTTTGAATGTTTTCTGCAGAAAAGGCAATTTCTGCACACAGTAAAGATTTTCTCCAAGGTAACTTGGTTAGAATTTGTGATCAATTCGAAGTATAATAGGAGGTTGGAGAGAAAGAAAAAGTGAATCCTGCCTAGGCTCTAGCTGGAACAGTGAGGCAGATAGTCAGTGGTGTCACTGATGAAGGAGAAAGTTGAAAGGCAGCGGGAGGAAAGAGTGGATAGGGTCACTACCAGGTGAGTTATGACTATGGTGATGTTGACTTGAGTCCCCAGGGAGAGGTACCATCATGATAATAGAGGTGTTGTAGTTGGAGCTGAGGACTGAAATCAAGGTTGGAGATAGATCTGGAAGAATGAAAAGCCAATTAAAAAAACCTCAGACAAAATGTGCCACTTACACCTCCATTCTTTGCCTTCTGCTTCTTGCTCAGCCCCCACCACACTCTTCCCCCTTCAACTATGACCTCCCACATCTATGCCTGAGGTCACCCTCCCAGGCTAATATTATATATTTTCCAGCTATCCCTTTTCCATCACTAACGATTTCTAGATTCTAATCCTTCAATGACCTGAATACTATTTTCCAAAATGACAATGAACTCCTGTGACAAATTACTTTCTCCTAATGTAAAAATGGATCTACAGGGATGCTGGAATAGCTAGTGATTGAGCACTTCCCTCACAATCTCGAAGTCCGAGGTTCAATTCCCAGCTCTGGCCTGTGCAACCCCATATGCTAACTGAGGCGCAACTGGTAACTGCTGGGATGGCCTGGCAGTGAAGGTTCTCACCTTCCATGTGGGAGGCCCCTGCTTCAGTTCCCTTCCCTCCTGGCCCCACATCCACCTGTGTGGAATGAAACCATGTCCAAACTAAGGACGTACAACTATGGAGACTGCTCTGGGCCCTCCCCACTTCTCTCTCTCTCTCTCTCCTCTCTCTCTCTCTCTCTCTGTCTCACTCTCCCTTCCTCCCCCCTCCTTCTCTCAAACGATAAAATAAAACTTTATAAAAAATGAAATTATAACTCACTGTTCCAAGGGAGGATTTGTACATTTTTAGAGATTTATTTTTATTGTTTTTGACAGAGAGAAACAGAGAGAAGGAGTAGGGCCCAGAGCAGTCTCCATATGTCACCAGTTTTCCACATGGTTTCATTCCACAGGTAAGCACAGGGTTGCACAGGACAGGAACCTGGCAGGGGGCCTCCCCAGTGAGAACCGAACTGGGGGAAACACCAATTCGTCATATGGGTCTGCATGGGCTGGGGCCGGGATTCAATTCTTGGACTCCGGGGATGCCAGACGAGCATTCAACCTGCTGAGCCATCTGCACCCCCAGATTTGTACATTTCAAAGGACAGTGGCTGGACCACAACTTGGACTAGGACTGTAGTTCAACAGAATCCTCCTCCTCCCAAGGAGGCAGAGCACTGTCCAGGGAAGTGCTCTGGGCTACAAAATAAACATGAACCATCTTTCTGAAACATCAGTTTTACTCCAAGAGTTGAGGGTGGGTGATATTTTTAAATTAAGTAAAACATGAACATGTTATGGAAAGG
>PVKE010013458.1:0-36552 GCA_004027555.1 Craseonycteris thonglongyai | reverse complement strand
AATAGACCACCTCTCTGACTCTGGCCAATCTGAGCAGGCTTTTTACTAGAACACAGTGTAGCTTCGGGTACAGAACATGTATAATTTGCATGCATAAAAAGCCTGCTTGGATTGGCTGAGTTAGAGAGGCGGTCCGAGCAGCCTTGCAGTGATTGGTGCGGGATCGAGTTGGAAAATTCGTTTAGCGGCATATCCAGACTTTTTCAGGATATACTCGTGCGTATAAGACGACCCCCGATTTTCGGTTGACGTTTTTTCGTTTCAAAAATCGTCTTATACGCCGGAAAATATGGTATGAAGTCTGAAGGTCAGAGAAGTTGTAGGTCAGAAGTTGTTAAGGCAAAGATTTAAGAAGACAAAGCAAGATGGTTGGTGGTTTGAAGTCTCAGTCAAGTGGTCGGTAACCAAGACAGTGGGAATTAGAGTTGCTAGAAATGCCTGGGCTATTTGCATTTTCCCTGGCCCAAAATCTGTGGTCTTTAACCAATCAAGTACCTAAAACCCCACTTTACCTTCTTTCTCTCATGCCAACTTCAGAGCAGATAACTGTTCTTGACTTCACATAAAATAAAATATATATTTTTTAATCTGGACCACTCCAATTTTTCCCTTCTATGAATTCTTTTCTCACAGCTTGTTTTCCCTTCTTAAGAAGTAGTCCTACATTTTCTTGTGATTACTTTCCTATTAGTTTCCTTTCTTTCATAATCAGCTCCTAAGAATGGGCTTATTGCTCTTTCATCCTCACCTTCTATTTTCTTTTCAACCAGTTTCTGTCTGGTTTGAGGTTCCCTTAAAAGCAAATTCTGGGACAAGCATTCAAGTGCACGTAGGTTATTAGGAAGATGATCCCAGGAAATACATTAAGTATGGAAGAAAGCAAGACTGGGAAGAGAAGGAAGCCAATACAGGGTGTACTAATCAAACAATCACTTATATGCTGACAGTTTTTAACTCTGTTTCTTCAAATCATGTCATAAGTTCTAGGTCCATGTTTATAAATCTACTAAATGCCCCTAACTGAATATCTCCAGCAACTCCAACCCAACACATGCAAATATTGGTGTCATGGATCGAGGCCTGGTTCCCAATTATTTAATGTCTGTGATTCTCAGATTACTCCTCTGTAAAAACAGGGACAATGATAGTGTATCAATATTGACACAATAGTGTATCAATATTGTTTTGAGAATTAAATGGGGTTGTTTGTGTTATACACTAAGCACAGTGACTGGAAAATAAGAAGTAATCAGTAGTCATCATTAGCTTCTGTTACTAGAATAATGACTTTCCCCACAGTCTAATTTATTATCATGCATTCCCTATCTATTAATGACATTGCTATCTACCCACTTAAATCAGAAATTTTGAATCATCCCAGAATCTTTTCTCAATGTCAATATTAGGCACCATAGTCTGCCATTTCCACATCTCACATATTTCTTAAATTTTTCATTTCCTCTTCATTCTTCTTCCTCTGCCTTAATTCTAGCCCTTGTAACTTCTTGCTTATATTAGAATTCCTTAGGAAAGTCTTTTGCTGACAATGCCTAGCAAAGTGTTTCACACAAAGTAATCATTCAGTAAATGTTTCAATGAATGAATATCATCAAAGCATCTCTAATGTAATAAATGGACCACACTTTTTGATTGTACTTGGCTGTCTAGGAGTTTTCCTTGATTCCACTTTATTCCTCATAGCATACATTTAATTCATGGTAACCTTGTTGCTGCTACTTCCAAAATATACCCAGAGTCCAAGCATTTTTTAACACTTCCCCTGATACAGTCTTAATTTAAGACCAGACTCATCTGTTCACTCAGACTTTCTTCCTCTTGACTTTCTATGTATCTGCCACGTGGAAACTGGATGGGGTAAGCAAAACATAAATTAGATCTTACCATGCCTCTGCTTATTCCTTTCTATGGCTTCTCAATAAAATTCATCTGCAAGGACTCTGAAGTCCTCTGTTGACTTTTCTCACCTTATCTCTTTCCCCTTGTCCTTTCACTCACAAAATATTTGGGCCACAATGGCTTTCGTGTTGTACCACACCAAACCTGTACCTTTTGCAATTGTGTTTTCTGCTTGAACCAACCTCTGTTCCCTGGGTCTTCACAGAGTTGTACTCTACTTATCATTCAGGTCTTAGCTCCCCACACTTATCTCATTATCTAATTTACATCTTTACATCTTTTGTCTATCTCCCCAACTGCACTCCTAGAACATAAGCTACTTGAGGCAGAATTTATGTCTCCCTTGTCACTGTTTTCTAGGATCCAGAACAGTGCCTAGCACATAGTAGGAACTCAATAAATATTGATTAAATATTTACTCTGTTCAAAACTAAGCTTCTGTGGGAAACTAAATGAGGTAAAAGGAGGTTAAAAGATAGCAACAAGAGCATCAATAGTGATACCAACAAAACCTAAATACATACAAATGAGGATGAGGAATAAATTAGAAAAATTAGAAATACCTAATTTGCTAAGATGATAAGATTGTGCAGATTTCTTTTTTAAAAAAATTCTTAACTGTCATTAATGTAAAGCAATAAATGAAAATTACTAGTTGAATGCTATGACAAGATGCCCTGTGGCAGTTCTAATAAGGCAGAAGTATTTTTTGACCAGGGTAGTCTGAGAAGACTAATTTCTGTTATTCAAGTCACTTAGTAGACAAGTAACTATTTGTCATAATATATAGTGCACATTTTTCTTCTTTACTTTATTTCCCAATAACAGTCTATAAAATTTTTAAATAACAATAATGTTAACATTTTAATGAAATGGAACATTCAAAGTTCTGACTCTTTGATGGGCTGAGTTGAAGTGTGTGTGTGTGTGTGTATGTGTGTGTGTTTGCATGTGCATGTGCGTGTGTGTGTACAATTGGCAGATACAGAGGGAAGATGCTTCCCCTTTGGGGGCCTTTGGCTGCTCATCAGAGTATAGCTGGCACAGCCATTGGCCACAGCCTCCAAGTTTCACTTCACCTACAAGTTCTCAACAAGTTTCTGATATTCTCTTGATTTTCCTTGAGAGTCCCTTCTACCAAAAATAGCTCTTATGGTAAACTTGAGCTGAGAAATAAATCGGTTTGAAAACATTGTCATGATTCCCATTACCAGAGAATGCTGCCACTTTTAATTATAGCACAGATCTCCAGAGTGTAAGAAAAAAAGAAAAGAAAAAAAACTATTATGGTGTTTTTTTAAAAAGACAGTGCAGGAGAATTATTATTATTATTATTATTTTAAGATTTATTTTATTGTTTTTGACAGAGACAGAGAGAGACAGAGAGAAGGGGGAGGGCCCAGAGCAGTCGCCATAGTTGTACATCATCCGTTTTCAACATGGTTTTGTTTCACACAGGTGAGTGGGGGCCGCGCAGAGCAGGACCTGGGCTGGGGCCTCCTGCATGGGAGGCACGCCCCCTCAAGCCAGAGTCTGAGCAGGGCAGTGGGGAGGGGGTGGGCAGAACTGAACTGGGGGCCTCCCATATGGGAAGCACACCTCAGTTCAGCATATGGGTCCACACGGGCCGGGGCTTGGATTCAGTCCTCAATCCCTGGGGCTGCAAAGCAAATGCTTAACCCAATGAGCCATCCGGCTTCCCAGGAGAATGAATTTATTATGTGTTGGTGCCATCATGATTGAGGAGAATTTCAATGATCCCTGTAGTGTGGTAATTTGGTGTCATAAACCATTTCTTGAATTCTATTTAGGTCAATAGTGATAAAGTGAGAAAATTACTTTATAAATAAAGAGCTTGTGATTATATATGGCTTATCCAAATTTATAGAAATAAATAAATCCAGACAATTTCATCAATACCAACACCAAATCTGAGAAGCAGTCTCCTTTTTACTGCCTAGGACCAGATAATGACAAATCAGAGCACTTAGAAAAACTAGTGCTGGTGGTTTTGCATACAAAATATTGGTAAGTATAAATTTCCTATTTATTTAGACTCCAGCATAGACATTAAAAAGTGTGAAGCAGTTGGCTGTTGTGGCAGAAAATGCTAGCTGATGTCGCCATATCTTCCCTTTTCTTCCTGGCCATTCAGTAGATTATATTTCCCAGCTTCCTTTTTAATTAGTTAGATATGGCTGTGAATGTGAATTTGGCCAATAGAATGAGATCAAACGTGATGCTGATTGTTTTAAGATTGATTCATAAAGCCTCCCATGAGTAATTTCATTGCCCCTTTACTTCTGGTTTGATGCATATGAGTACAGTGACCTTGGGAGCCACTTGTTGAATCCCTTGGTAAAAAGCCCTGGTCAATCTGAATTTTACCTAAGTAAGAAATCAATTTTCCTTATGTTAAGACTGTGAGAGATGAGGATTCAGTTCTTATATTAGGTTCTATTACCTTACAAAATACAGCACAGTATTTTGATTTGTTGCTTATAAAGTTAAAGGTCTTATTGGTTCTGTCACAAACTTTTCATAGAAAGAGCAGAGAACTTTATACAGGATTTTTAATGTCATAATCCTGTATTTTTTTACTCTATATGTAACTTTCCAACTATAATTTCTAACTGGGAAAAGTCTGTCCACAGGTATTAGGTGCTATTATATAACGTCCCAGAAAGCCAAGAGCTTCCTTACTGAACTTGTATTAAGTCATATAAATGTATATATTGATGACTTTTTAAGCCAGTTAGTTAACAATAAAATTCAAATGAGTAGTTACATAGTTCACAACTTTGGGCTTATATGATAAAGAAAACAATGATAAGCTAAAATCATTATGTTGATTAAATCTAAGGTTTGTTATTATCCCCAAATGGCATACCAAAAAAAAAAAAAAGAAAAAAGAAAAAATACCACTCAAAGAAATGTTTCTGAGTTTAGGTCATGGATATATATTATATATATATATATATATATATATATATATATATATTCTTTAAAAAAAAGAACACATAGCCAGTTCCCCAAATGGTGAAAATATATACTGGTGTCCTTTCATGAGCACATTAATTGATGTCTTCAGATACTCACTAACTAATGTAAGATAATATATCAAAAAAAGTTTTATCCAGAGATACAATTATAGGTTATGGCATAATTCTCAATAAAAGAAGCATTTATTCTTTCATTTTGTCCCTTTTTATTTTAACTGGGAACAGTATTGCTATGGGTTGCAAATTAAGATTCTCTTCTTAAGGAGTTTATCAGTCATACTTATAAAACCTTACTGTGTAGATGAGAAAACGAACTGTCCTCTGGTTTACAAATTGATATTATGGAAATAAATTCCAAGGTGTTGACTCATGCATTTAATTCTATCACTCTATCAGTACTCAAATTGTATATGTGAATATGTATGAATACCGGAGGTTTACAAGTAACAAGAATGGAAATACTAAGGAAAGGCAGAGAAGGTCTTCCTAATGAAAGTTTGAAGAAGGATCGAACTCTTAAATGTGATAAACAACTTTCTTAGGAACAGAGATTTCAGTTCAAAATATTTTTATGACCACTACCCTAATCTAGACAACAACTAATTCATTGTTATCTTTGCTTTTTCCCTTTTTAATTAGCCAAACAGAACTGTGCCTTTTGAGTGTTTCTAACCTTCACAGAATGAAGCTCGATATTTAAGAGTCCTCAGTCATAAATTACTTGTTGGCACTGAATTCCCAGCTGCTTCTCATGGCAAATTTATTTTTGCTTCAAAGCTCTTGACCAATTCTCAACTAAAAAGCACTTTTCTTCCTTTCACCTTACTTTCTTCCTTCTCTTCTAGTTCTACTACTTTCCACTCTCCTATCCCACCCAAAAGATAGTATTTTATGAAGTCTTTGCCATGATGTCTTAACCAGTTCTGCCCTCCCAACTTCTCCTTATTCTGTTTTCTCAATCAAAACTTACCTGATGGAAGGAACACTGGGCTAGAATCAGGTCCTTTTAAAACTTAATTGCTTACAAGCTATAATCTAAATTATCCTGGTTTTGAATTTTTTTATTCGCAAAATGGACACAAGTATACCTATATCAAAATATTAGGTACACAAATAATGTTTTCCAAAACACCTAGTAGAATTCCTGGAACATAGCAGACACTCAATGAATACTGGGGTTTTAGCTAGTTATTGCTGCATTTATAGTGCCCCAAAACTTAATAGCTTAAAAGGAGTCCTGATTTATTATTTTTCATGGTTTCTGTGAATCAAGAAGTTCAAAATGGGTCAGTTGGGCCATCCTTGGTTAGAGTTCCTTATGCAGCAGTCATCTAATAAGAGAACTGAAGGACCAAGGAGGCTCACTTGCCTAGCTAGCAGGCTAGTTCTAGGTTGGGGGCTTCAGTTTCTTTCCATGAAGACTTTCCCACAGAACTGCTTGCATATGCTCCTGGTATGGTGGCTAGCTTTCCTGGAATGAATGATCCAATAATCCAAGGTAAAAATTGCAATGCTGTTTATGAACTAGCCTTGGAGGTCACACACCACCATTTCTATCATACCCTATTGGTCACTCAGACATAGTCTTGATTTAACAGTGTGGACCCATATGCTGAACTAGGGAGTGCCCCCAGTTCAGTTCTCACTGGGGTGAGACCCCTGCCCAGTTCCTGCCCTGTGCAGCCCCACACCCACCTGTGCAATGAAGCTATGTGGAAAAACCAATGATGGGCAACTATGGAGACTGTTCTGGGCCCTCCCCACTTCTCTCTGTCTCTGTGTCTGTATCTCTCTCTCTGTCAAAAACAATAAAAATAAATCTTAAAAAAAAAAAAAAGATTCAAGGACAGAGATCTGTGGGTAAAATGAAGCATATTACTTAACAAATTTTTCCCTATTGTGGAACCCAAGTGTGTAGATCCTCATTGTGTACCCATAGCAAGTCTGAGATCATTAAACTTGAGTGGCACTGAGTAAAGAGTGTAAACTGCTGTTTCAAGTTACCTTTCTCTCTCTCTCTCTCTCTCTCTCTCTCTCTCTCTCTCTCTCTCTCTCTCTCTCCCCCCCCCTTTCTCTCTCTGACACACATACTACGTTTCAATTCACTCACACCATAATTTTGTTAAAATATTGGAGAGCAGCAATGAGAACGGAAAAAAATCCTAGAGCAGACCTCAGAAGCATCCTAAAAGTTCTTCCTTCCCACTCCCAGGCCTGCAGTTCTCCAAACTATCACTTAGTGACTCCACATTATCCTCTCAAAAGAAACCTCTCACACATCTTAACATATTGTTACACAATTGCAAGTTACATAATCATTTCTATCCTTATATAATCACAAAATACAGGTCTAAACATCATCTTCACCCCTACACGAAAGTCTTTGATGGCTACCTGAAAGATAAAGTCAACTTCCTTGGCCTGACATAGTTATTTTTTAAGTATCAGGCTCTCAAGTTCCATTGTACCTTTATTTCTCACCACTTTACATCATGAATACTACACTATAGGCACACTAAATTATCATATTGTAGGATAAGAGGGGCTAGTGTTCAGACATACAAAATTTTTACATGAGTAGTTTCATCTGTTCAGAATAATCATATTATAGTCATGACAATAAGTGCTGCTCAGTTTACTTACTGAGTACCTATTTATGACAAGCATTGTAGTAGGTAATTTACATGTTATATTTCAGTTAAACCGTAGAAAACCTCCTTCAGAGTAATTATCTCCAATTTAAGTGTAAAAAACAGATTTAAAGGTTAATTTTCCCCCAAGGACCCATAACTGAGATGAAGAGGATTCAAGCTTAGACCTGACTGCATTGAAAGCCTATTTTCTTTCTCCCATGTAGTGTAGTGTCATGAGGAGCTACGACTCTGGAGCCATATGGTGCTGGGATTAAATCTTAGCCCTACCATTTACAGGCAGAATGAACTATGTAAATTGGTTAATCTCTCCAAATCTCATTTTCCTCACTTGTGAAAATTAGGATATTAGTAAGCACGCATTCCATAAAACTTCTGTGAGGATCAAAGGAGAAAATAGATATGAAGTGTTTGGCTGCTAGTATCATTGCATTTCTTTACCTCTACTCAGAAAACTCTTAGTGGTTTTTTAAGACTTGGTTCAAATGTCACCTCCTGAATTAATACCTCAGAGAGAATTGTTTTCTCCTAGGTTCCCTTGTGACTTTAGTGTTATAATTATTTGTCTGTTTCCCTTTAGACAGAAGTTTCTAGACATCATGTGTTATTCTGTCTTAGTCTGGGTTCCCCCCAAAGCAGGCATGCAGTCTTCTGAGAGGTGCAAGCAACCTGGCTAGATAGGTAAGTGAGGAAGCAACTAGGGAAGGGAAGGAAGCCTTAAGTGGTATGTTACTAATAAGCCAACTATTGTAATGGGTAACTGACAATTACTGTCCCATAGGGACACTTTGGGAAACTGTGCAAAGCTTAGTATTCAGTATCATCCCATCCAGGGAGGTGTAATCTGGGTGTTTGTATTCCTACACCAATTAGTCATTGGGCACTTCTGGCTTGTGGTGCACATGGGCATAGTGGGTTCTGAAAGCCTGAGGGCAGCCTACCAACAAAGATGCCAGTGCTGCCTTTGAAAGTCAAGCTGATGTATGGTAAGGGGATCTGAGAGAACAAGGGTGGAGCACTGAGTGTGTCTACTATCTACGTCTTACACGTCTGCATAATCATGTATACATTCACTTATGCAATCAGGTATCTGACCTTGCTGTTGGTCAGTCTCCTTTAACCCCAAGCTTTCTTCTCGTAGGCAGCAAGCAACCAATAAATAGTTCAAGAAAGAGGGGAGGAAAGTGAAGAAAATGAGGAAAATAGGAAAAGGAAGAGAAAGGCAAAGAAGAGAAGTGCATGGAAGGAAAAGAAAAGGAAGGGGAAAAAGGAGAGGAGAGAGGAAGGGAATGGAAGAAAGGGGAGGGAAGGAGAAGGAAAGGAAGAACCCTGTGCTGTGATTTGGAATAGAGAAGTGTCCCTTTTTTTTACTTCTCATGACAGCAACAAATAAAATGTATATCATGCTAAAGAAATTAAAGATTCCCAGGATGGCATATGAGTAGATAAAGTGTCTAAATATCAATCCAGGGTACTTATTATGAGAATAAATTATAAAATTAGCTATAGTCTCTTACTTTTTCCTTGCCTGATCAAAAACCAAAAAGCTGATTTAAAACTAGTAAGAGCCCTGACCTTCATCATATTCAGTTTGAGAAAAGATTTTAAGAAAGATAACTGAGGACTTCTTTTTTATCTTGCTGTACTAGGTAATGAGTTTTATAATGGAAACACGATTGCAAGTTACATAATCAAGTAGGTCAGAGCTATTGATATGCCCAGTGACAAGACTTCCTGAGTGAACAGCATTATTCCAAAAGGATGGTTTGAAAGCTCTAATGGCAAAAAGTCTTACCTGAATTTTTTTTACCTTCATTAGGATTAGGCTCATTGCCTCTGCACATCTAAAATGTTAGGCTAAAAAACAAAAACAAAACTTTGTGATGCAGTGTTGAACATGGAAGCAGGTATAGCACTACATCTGACCTTGGAGTCACCACAAAGACTTCCCGGGTCCCAGTTTCATCATTTGTAGTATTGGGAGGTGAGACTAAGTCAGAAGTTGGAAATCTAGATGTTGATGACTCTGGAATGAATGATAGGGATGGTAGCTAAGTGAATAGCACTCCTCAGTGGGCAACCATTAGTCAGATCCAGCCAATGGTTGGCATGTTGAAATTTCAGCTTTGGGCTGTCAAATCTCTCAGTATTTCCTGAGAACAAAATCCTGACATTTACATTAGTCCTTCATATTTTTATGTACATATCTTTGGTACAATTTTTATGAAAGTTACAGTATGGGCCAAATAAGGCTTCTAAACTGTAGGCAGAATAGAACCCACAGGTTCTTACTCACTTTTGGAATAGCTGAATCTCAAATGTCCTTCCATTTATGCATCATCTGAAAATGCTGTACGGAGGTATGTGTTCTAAGACTGAGACACCTGTGCATAGCACTGCTCCTGTCCCTATACCTGCTTTCTTCTTCAAAGGGGTTCATGTACCTTGGCTGAGGTCAAAGACAATCACGAATCATCTTCATCATATGAGAAATTCTGCAGTAGATTTAGCATCCTCCTTCCTGAGTACCCAGCTATAGGTCCTGAAACCTAAAAATTGGCTGACATAATCCTCCCAACTTTGGATAAATTTCTGTTATATACCATGATGTAGGATACCTTAATGATTGGGTAAGGCCCTCTATTACACTGCACTCTGGAACCTTGGTGAAGTCTCCTCTGATATCTTCATACCCTCCTTGATCCTTGATCTTTAATTATGATGGAATAATTGACATCCTTAAAGTCCAAGTTACACCTTCAGTCCTGGAAGATGCCACTGAGACTTGGTTAGTTATTTCAAGTGAGTAATAGAAAGCACAATCTATAAAGCTCAGTAATCCAGGGAGAAGAGCAATGAACATATAAAAATAATAGATGGAGCAAGATGTCAGAAAGAGTGGGATGACATAAGAAGGGATGGAGGCCACACTTGAAGAGATGCCTTGAAAAAAGGTTCCCTTCCTCTGAGATGGACTGGACAGATAAGAGCTTCTCAAGTCATATACTGTTGAGAAGGAGAGAGAAGATCATGTGGCCAATTGCCTTCAATCTTTTCTGTAAAGCAGGAGCTAAGGTTTTATTTAGAAAGTAAATACCAGTAGGCTAATCTTTGAGAAGCAAGAAAAAAGATTGAGAAAAACTTCTTTGGAAAATGTCATAGCTCAACAAATGTAGACTTAAAAATACCAGGTGGATTTATGATTTTATAAATTTGAGGCAGCAAGAACCCAGTGTGGAACAAAATGAACCAGCTTATTGTGCTTCTCTAAGAAGGTAATTGGTAGCTTTAGGATAATTGAAGAATGGAAAAGAGCCTCGGGTGGGAGAAGTGACATTCTGGTTTCATAGATCTGGGATATAGAACTATTCTAAGGGATGCCAGGTTTCAGGATGTGGTTGTGTCTGTGGGTGGCTCAAATGGAGTAGAGACAAAGGCCATATGTTATTTAGGGCAAGGAACTGTACTGCCAGTATGGGGAAGATGTTAAAACGACTATGGAATGTAACTGTAGAGGACAAGTACTAAGATATTTAAAGATGGCACGAGGTTATACTGGAAGATAGCTAGGTCTGGGGATGGTAGTAGGGAGCAAGGAGCTACTTATCCTTGTCTTGAGAATTTTGACAAATGGCATAAAGGTTTGCCTCCAAAGGAAAGAATTGTTAAGGAAATGGAACTGTTAGCAAGAAATCACTAGCTCATTTTCTGTGAGAAGGTAAAAAAGGTGACTCAATGTTTGCTGGCAATGGGATAGAAGTGTCAATAGAAAAAGACAGCACAGGATCATGGAAGAGATAGGAAGGAATAGAACTAAGCTGTAAACAAATGAATAGAAAAATAAAACTATAGCAAGGAGTAACTTTGAAATTAGACAGATCTGGGTTTGAATCCTGACTTCCTAGTTATAGGATTGATATGATTTTAGAAGCCCACTTTAAGAAAAATAAAATAGGAAGTGGCAACATGATGGTAGACTGGAAGGTCCTATCCTTTGTGCTTCACAGAAGCAACAATTTCACAACTACTCACCAGTGAAAATGGCTTGGGAGAGTCCTGGGATACAGTTCAGAAGCTGTAGCAATTCAGTGGAGCACAAAGGCTGAAGATCGTTTTCTAGAAAAATGTAGGATGTGTTTTGCCTGCATTCCCCATCCCCCAGCTTGGCACAGCGTGGCTGCAAGAGGGATCCCCTTGCTGCAAGCTCCTCCCCTGGGGGAAAAGGACACCAGAAGAACCCCAGCATCCCTCCCCAACACCATGGACACCCACAGTTCTTACTGCCAAGGACTTCAGCTGACCCCAGCTGGTAGAACTAAACAGCGTCCTCACCACTGCACCCCCCTAAGCAGAAACTGTAGCTGTGTGCCCTGGGTCCAGAGGTACCACCCCCGCCCCCTCAACCTACCCCTCCCCCAGTCCTGGTGTGACAGCATGGGCATCCTCAACTACCAAACCCTGTCTTCTCCATGGCTTACCTGGAGCACAACCCAAACACTAATTCCTAGGGGATCTGAGCACATCAGAGTTCCCTAAACGTATGGTCTTGCCTTGTCCAGTCATTGGATGAGGGCAGTTCTGAGAAGAGAACCACTCTGGCTTTCTGTAGCTGAGCCAGATCCTTAAGGACCAATGGATGGGCGCTGTCTGCTGAGCGCGCGCGCGCACACACACACACACACACACACACACACACACACACACTCCCCATCTGGACAGCATGTTCTTCCTTGAAGGCAGAGCTGAGCAGTGCATTCCCATGCCTGCCATTAAGGAGTGGTATTTTAAGGACCTAACAAAATATTAAGAAAAATATAATTTATATTGGAATAGTAATCCATCCTTTTCTGGTGTTTATATATTTTCTTTTATATTTTAAGTGAAACAGATGATGATGATTTTGTTGTGTTTAACATTTTACTTTTTTTTTCTTCCTAGACCCGCCCATCTCTCTAGGTAACTAGGTTTAACAGAGCAGGAGGAAATGATCATCTGGCACTTCAGTAAGTCCGAGTTTTTGGCTTAGCAGGTGGTGGTTGCGTTAAAGAACAAAGGCCCTTATGAGTGTCCTTCATTTCTTACAAAAGGAGGCATAAATTCCATAACCCAAACAATCTTGTTTGGGCATTTATGAGTCCATTATTTTTCTGATAATAAAAGCTTCAAAATGAAACACAAAGTCTTAATAAAGTTGACTGTGTGGATGCTAGGGATAGATGGTAAATCAGAAGAATGAGAAAATAATTGCCAGAAAGGACTATTAAACCATTCTCAAGAGGAAGAGAGAATGAGGGATGAATTTATTTTCTAATAAATGAACATCAGTGTCTGAAATGAAAAGACCCTTAAGAGGGGCTAATGCACAACTTAACTCCCTGAGAAGGGGGTTTGCTCTATGCAAGCCATCCAGCAGGTTCACCTCAATGAGGACACAGGATTTTTGTAATTGCTTGCACAAGCAATAGTTTCCTTTGTCCATGCCCAACCATGGAACCTAATGGGGGCTAGAGTCCTGTGAATCAATCAATGGGACTGAGCTATAAATACTGTTTATCACTGTCAGTGGGGATGACAAGCTTCAGTGGCTTAGAAAAACATGGGCATGTGTATGAGGTGTGATAAAAAAAATACAGTGAACATTTAAATTTAAAAAAATTACAGTAAAAGGCACATTGCTGTTAATCCTCCTCAAAATACTCACCCTCGCTTCAAACAGACCCATTGTTCTCGTCACTTTCTGAAGCAGCTCTGGAAGTCCTCTTTCATGAGTGTCTTCAGTTGCTCTGTCATGGCTGCCTCAATGCCCTGAATTGATTCAAAATGTTTATCTTTTGTGGTCATTTTGACTTTGGGGAAGAACCAGAAGTCTCATGGTGCCATATCTGGTGAATAAGATTGATGAGGACACACTGTAATGTTTTTATGTGACAGAAATTGATGTGCCAGAAGTGATGTGTGACCTGAATCAAGGCAGCCACAACAGTGCAACTAAAGACACTCACATAAGAAGACTTTCAGAACCACTTCAGAAAGTGGCAAGAATGATGGGATAACTGTGTGCAAAGCGAGAAGGAGTATTATGAGGGGGACTAGTGGCAATGTGTCTTTTATTATTACAAATGTTTTATATTTAAACATTCATATTTTTTATCACACCTTTGTACATGAGTATATATACTTTATATATATATGTGTGTGTGTGTATATATATATGTATATATGTGTGTGTATATATATATATACATATACATATATATGCACTTTGTAGATAAAATTCCAATTTGATTCACAAGAGAACACAGATGCAAAATGTATAGAGAGAAATCTGTATGTTGACAAATGAACAAACCTATCTCTGTTGACCAAATGAGTCTGAAAAACAAATCAAACTTTAAAAACTACAGTGTGAAATACTTTGGGAAGAATATTTATTGAGCTCTTTAAGTGCAGAGCCTTGTTGAAATTCCTAGAATGTTGCTTGACATATAGTAGTTACTCAATAAATGTTTGTTGAGTGAAGGTTAGACGAATGATGAATGAATGGTATTTGATTAACTATAGGTAGAATAAGGTATTTAGTCAATCCTTAGGAGCTGTGTTACATTGTAATTTACTTCACCTAGCTCAAAATCAATGCTGATGGTTATAATTAAGGAATTGTTAGAATTGGGGTGAGCTTCAGGAATCATCTAGTTAAATCCTCTTATTTTATACATGACAAAGTAAAGGTTAGAGGAGTGAAATGACTCACATAAAGTGAATCAAGTACTTTGTTATCTGACCTGTTCTAGACCCCAGGATTCTGGTTTTGAATTCATTGTGCTGCCAGACTGTTATCAAGAGATCTTAAATTGGTTCTATGTAGACATGATCATTTGTGTCATGCTGTACGGGTGAGTGTGTATGTGTGTGTTTGTATGTATGTATTTATGTATGTATACAATGTTTCTGACTATTATCAGATTTTTTCTGCTCTCCCCTTCACAACACCATTTTCATAGGGATGGTCAACTCATTTATACATATGCACGTGGGCCCTCTGTCTTATTTTCCTCCCTTTACCAGTTCTCTTTTTTTGAATATTTTCTTTTTATTGATATTTTATATTTAACCTCATTTTATCTTTTTATTTATTTTTATTTTTTTATTTTTAAGACTTATTTTTATTATTTTGACAGAGAGAGAGAGAGAGAGAGAGAGAGAGAGAGACAGAGACAGAGACAGAGAGAAGAGGGAGAGCCCAGAACAGTCTCCATAGTTGCACATCATCGGTTTTTCAACATAGTTTTATTCCACAGGTGGGAGCAGGGCTGCACAGGGCAGGAACTGGGCCAGGGTCTCACCCCAGTAAGAACTGAACTGGGGGCACTCCCCAGTTCAGCATATGGGTCCGCACAGGCCGGGGCCGGGATTTGGTCCTCGGTCCCGGGGCTACAAAGAGAGCGCTTAACCCACTGAGCCATCCCAGCTTCCCCTAACCTCATTTTAGATTTCAGTAAACCTGATCATTGAAAATGGTTGAGCCCCTGTCTCATGTGCCTGTTCTATTTACAATCTGTATGCAATGAACATTTCAGTTTGCTGCCAGTGCAGTTACTAGATTTAAGCTGTATCATGTCATGCACTTCGCTGTTCACTTTCATCTCAGGTACCTTCTGCAGCTAACCATTCAACAGAGTGACTTCTGTCTTCATTAAAGGGTCCAGAGAGCTCTGTTACAAAGTAATAACCTTGGCAGCATTGTACCCAAAGCAAAGCCCCTCTCCATAGCCAGTTACAGAATTTGGTTCTCTCTGGCACTTGGTCAGAACATAGAATTTGGCCTTCAATGACTTTTCTATTTTTAATTGCAGTCTTATTTTTCTTCTTTCATTATTTCTTTTTCTCCTTAGCCTCTGTAATGCCTTGTTTCAGGTCAGTCTCAGCTCAACTTCCACTTTCCTCATTTAACCTCTATCCTCTTGACAGCTCATTCTTTTGCTTTGTCGAAGCTGCACTTTGCAAAATGGTCTCGGTCTATAATTGGGGTTTTGGTTCATGCCTAGGCAAAAGTGTGTATTTTATTCCTTTTTTTTTTTTTAAATATTTTTACTATTTAATAATTATTATTTCAGCAGAGGAACTATTTTTTTAAAATATATTTATTTATTTTTGACACAGAGAGAGATACAGAGACAGAGACAGAGACAGAGAGAGAACTGAACTGGAGGAGCTCCCAGTTCAGCATATGGTTCCGCACAGGCCGGGGCCGGGATTCGATCCCTGGTCCCCAGCGCTGCAAAGTGAGCGCTTAACCCACTGAGCCACCCCGGCTTCCCCTTTATTCTTAATTATAAAGCACTACTTCATAACTTGAAAGAAAATATTTATTGAATAGGAACTGCTGTAAGTGCGAGGGATGGAGCACTGAATTATGTTTTTTGTGTCCTCAATGAAGCTAACAACCTAGAGGGGAGTGCACATTATAAACGAATGTCCATTCGACAGAAGTTAGGGAGTGATAATGCTAATCAAGAAAAATAAAGCAGGACAAGGAAATAGACAAGACCACAAAGATAAAGGTGTAATAGTTTGGGTAAAGTCAGGGGATCCTCTCTAAGGTAGGATATTGGGTACGAATAGAGTAGTATGCCAGGTAGAGTAACGAACGCAAAGGCCTTCCTTGAGTTGGGAACAAACATCATCGTTTCAGAGATGAACAAGAAGTAGGCTGAGGGATGTATCATTTTAATCAGGACAGAAAACAATGGTACTATACTATTTCAAATGGTATGTTTGGTCAGCCTACTCTCACTGGGCTAAAAATCAAGGTGTCAGTAGGCTGACCATGCACAGCATTTGAAATGGGACAGAACCATTGTTTTCTGTCCCTTTTAAAATGGTGCGTTTGCTCAGCTTATCAAGAAGGCCACTGTGGCCTGAGGAATGGTGCAAGAGGGGAATGGTATAATAGAAAGGTGAAGAGGTGGGCCAGAGCCAGATCTCCTACACTTGGGGAAAGATTTGAGGAAGCCATTGGAGAAAAAATGCAGAATGATGTGGTCTGCACTATGCCCTACTAAGATTGTTCTGACTACTGTATGCAGAATTGACTTGGGGGGATAGATAGACAAGAGTAGAAATAAGCAAGGCAATTAGGTGGCCTTTGAAGTAAGAAGTATGACTGAAGGAATGGCAGTAGAGGTTATCAGCAATGGTCCAGTTTAAGATATATTTTGCTCTAATGTGTAGTCAACTAAAGGGAATAGTCAAGAATGACCTCTAGGACTTTAGCCTGAGGAAAAGGATAATGGAGAGGCCATTAATAATTTGTGAAAGCCTGGAAGGCTGCAAATATCTGATTTGTGTAACGGGTAGGGAAGAAATCCAAGAGCTCTGATGTAAATCTAATGATGCTGGATTTGGAAAATTCAGAAGAATAAAAAGACTTTTTTTAAATATAAATCTCAAATATAATGCTCTAAATCAAAGGAAAATACCTATTAAAATTATAGTTTTTCCCTTTCTGAAGTAATGTACTTTATTTAGCTTTTAAATCTTCCTTATTTCAAAAGAATTGTGTTCTTTTTATACCAACTCATGTGCAAAACTATATTGTATTACATAATGTTTTGATGTGTAAAAGGAATTCTCTGAAGAATTTCTCTTCATGTAAATTGAAACTATCCATGCAAGTTTTAAATACACAAGGCTGAGAAGACTCTAGGAAAGTCTAGAGTTTAACATTTGAAAAGGTAGCTGGTGATCTCCTAATGAAAATACAATGTGAGGACATTTGCAGTAATGGGTGGATATATGCCTCTCTCCATTCTCTCAGCCATTGATATTTAATATAAATAATATTTAATATAAATAAGAGAACAGGATGAGGTTAGCTTCATAAGAAGCTCTGTGTCAGGCTGAGGAGAAGGTAATATTGATTTTTAGAAGCTTAGAGCTTTAGCAGTTTGTAATAGAAACATTCTGGATTGAGAGTAAAGAGACCTGCCTTTCAGTCTTGATATTTTCACTGTATTACCCTGTGGCCTTCAGTCACATGATCTCTCTGGAATTCAATTCTCATACATTTGAACTAGGGTCTATACTATAAAGCTTTTAGGACTATTTTGAGGATTCAGTAAAATAATGCATATGCAAATACTTTAAGGGTAATGAAACCATACAGAGTATGACATAAGATATAAAATATTCTATAAAAATGATATAGAATATATATCAAGGGCGGTCCAGAAAAAATCCAGCCATAAGTGCCTCTATTTTTCATATTACGTGGCTAGATACTTTCCAGACAATCCTCCTACATGAGTTATATAGAAGTCACATTCCTGATAGTTGTATCATATGAATATGCTAATGGTAGAATTACATACATAAAACATACATCAGTTTTCTTAATACTAAGAACTATAAAATTATCCATTACCTGGAATGAAAAATACAATTTTCTCATAGCTCAATATCACAAAAGAGGTAATTATGAATAAAATTACATGTTGTAACATACCTTATCTTCTGTGATTTGCTGACAGACATGGCAACTACTAAAGATCTCTATTATGAGAGCAAATGGGTGAAAGTCCCAATGAGTGATTTAATATGAGTGTTCACAGCCAACCAAAAGTTTTTATGGGTCCCCCTGTTAATTTTTCAGTGAGACCCCCTGCATAAATACAAATTATGAAATTCCTGTTCTAAGAAAGTTGAAACCATCTTTGAGTGTGTGTGTGTAAGTTTGTGTCTAAAAGGCCTCTTTCTCTATTTTGTTCACGTATTTTCATATATATTCTACTCTGAAATGTAAATATCTGTCAAAAACTACAGGAAGAGATATGTCTTATGAATAACTCTGAACTGCCTGGAGATTCAAGGGCAATGCTGATTTATATAGCTAAAGAAATTTCTAAGTCTTATATTTTTTCATTTTATTTTATAACCTCACAGTGGGTAATATAGAGCCTTTCTACGGTGAACACTGAGTAAGGCATAAAAATAAACTTGCTTCTCAATAAAGTATAACAAATTAAAAAAAAAGTTATATACCTATTACCAACAGGTACATTGAAAAAAGCATATGAACATTGTTTCATTTGTTTGTTTATATAATACCTTCTTCAAAAAAATATATAAACCTTGAAATTATATGAAGTAATGTCAGTAAAAATAATATGGTTAAGGAAATGGAATTAAAGGGAAAATGAAGGTAGCAAAAGAACATGAACCTAGAGGCAGTGTTATTGCAAAAAAATATTTTAAGAAAAGGAAGGAAGGGAGGGAGGGAAAGAAACCAATGTTAAAAGGGGTTTGATTACTCATGATTTGGTCCTGATCTCCTAGAAGGCTCAGCACAAAAGGAAACTTGAGTTATGAGTCACAATGTCAATTTTATGGAAGCAAAACAGTTTGCTACAGTGTAGGAATTTTCTCTGTTGTGATTTGTTTTCCCCGACAGAAACACATTTGTGTAAGTAGATATGATCTGAATTGGGTAGGCTGATATTTCCTTTTCTTACTTAAAATACTGTGGTTACCTGCTCGATAATGAGTCTTTATATTGAGTGTGAGCCTGTGCAACCCCTGGTGCTTCAGAGCTCACCTGTGACTTCATAGGCATTTCAAAAAGCGGTCTAATTTGCAAAGCAGGTAATGAACCTGAAAACCTATGATGAACAAAACGTAGGGAAGTGAGAGAGGCTTACAGTGGAGTGGGTATCAACCTAAAATCCAAAACTGGTTTTGTATCTGACCCCAGTGCTTATTAGTTTTTTCCAAAAAAAGGAAACTTTCTTAGCCTATACTTTTTCATCTGAAGATTCTGATTTTGAAATAGATGGCATTTAATGTATCTTTCTAGCTGTACACATCTGAGTTTGCAATTATACTCTGGAATCAGATAAACAAGATGGGTTGTCTTAAAACAGAAAAATAACGTTCAGGAAGATAGTGTGTGCCAGAGGACCAGATAAAGGACAAAGATGATTCATTAAATATATTAATATATTCTATAATATTTTAAAATACCTGAGTTTGGTGTAAAGATTTTTAAACATTTTTCCCCCTATATTGTAGATCTTCTTATCCAAATGCTTACTGTAAGCTCTGTCAAATGGGAAACTATACTGGCACATACAGCTGAAAAATTAAACTTTTCAAATAGTCCTGTCTGTCACACAGTCTCGGATTCCCTCACCTTATCACATAATTGGAAAGAATAAGAACATAAAAAGGAAAAGAATTATTTTGAAAGTTTTATTCAAGCTTTCAAATAAGTAAAAGATCCAGAAATTGGAAGATATATTAAAGAAAACATCTATACTTTCAAATATTCACTTTTTATATCAATAAATTTGCAAAATTATTTTTTTATTAGTAAGAAACACATGGTCATTGTATAAAAAATTGGAAAGAACTCTAAATAAGAAAATAAAAAATCACCCATAACTACACCTAGAAAAAAAAAAAATCACGATGACTATTTTGGTGAATTTACCTCCAGCACTTTTTCTGTGTATTTAGATATGATAACATAAAACATGTATTGAATTTACTATGTTTCACAAACTATACTAAGTACATTACATGCAGTTTCTCATTTGACTAAATAACCTCATGAGTATGTATATATTAGCATTTATTATATGCTAATAGTATTTAGCATATGCATGTGTGTGTATATATATATATATATACACGTATACACAGATACATACTAAACTTTGCAACATCCCATATGTACCATTTTAAATCCTTCTCTTTGCTCTTAAGATTATATTACGAGCAGTACCTCATACGAATTAGAGGTAGCTATATTTCATGGCATCTTCACCCCAAAGCCTACAAGGGACAGCACTAGGACTTCCTGATCCCACCTCCTGGCTAACCGAACAAAGACAGACTCTTTGCCTGGTAGGGCCAATCCACCAATCTTGCCTAAGAACATGGAACTGAGAAACAGAAAAAAAGTCAGGCAGAAGGGGGTCTCTGCTGAAGTTTTAGGCCATTTTCAGTTGTGGGTACATTCAGTAAGCAGAGAAAGCTTGCCTGGAGGGAGAAACAAGAGTATGGAGGAGATTACGTTAACAGAGGAGCAGAAGAGAGAAGCCGGACGTCTTGTGTCTAGGCAGAGAGGCTGGGATGGGAAGAATAGCTGCTGGAGTCATCTCCACTTGCAGGGAGATCTTGCTGTCTTTGCTCCAAATGGATTTCAAAACCTTTCTCTGTATATTTCCTCCAAGTGTACTTTTAACTTAAGCTATTTTGAGTAAGCTTCTGTTAGGATACCATGTCAGTGTGCATTAATATGACTAACTTGCTCTGTGAAAGGCAGCATTCCAAGCATTTTATCTTCATTTATCTCATTTAATGTTTTCAATCTTCAGATTAACCCTAAAAAGTAAGTATTATTTTAATTTTGCATATAAGGACACTAAAGCTTAAAGAACTTTAGCAGAAGGTACTAATCAGGAATGGCAAGTTTATTGTCCCCCACCCCCCTTTTGCCCTTCTCACCTTCTTAAGCCCTACTAAAGTGACAGAAAGGGGAGGGTGTTTTGTTTGTTTGTTTGTTTGTTTTTTAAGGCTTTTACACACCAGAACTAAGAGTCCAAAACAGTAAAAAGCAGACAGACAAGCATAACTGAATAGATCCAAGAAAGCTGAATCAAAATTGGCAGTAAGAAAATGTGCAAACCTCACTTTGCCTTTTGTAACTGATTCCAAGACTCAGGAGAGACACCAAGCAGTGGAGAAGATGGGGCTAAGAAATGGTTGATGGTGTTGAAGCAGCAGTTCAAGCCCCAGATCTGAAATCCCACACATGGAAGTACCTGCTCTTTTACCCCTGCCTCACCCCACCCCAACAAGATACTGGAGATTTCATCCAGGGAAAAAATAAAACAGAGGGTCCCTCAAATGAGAGACACCAGTGCGTTTAAGGATGTGCGTGCCATTTCAAAAGCAGGAGAATTGGAAACCGTGTGTATACTGAGGCTCTCTTCACTTACTTACCTTCCAAAATGCTAGCCACTGGACTCCTCTCATTCAAGCAGGAGACTGAAACACTTATCTTTCAGGAATCAGCCTAGCTCAAGAAAAAAAACCGAAAGGTACTGACATCAAGAATTCTCTAATGAAACAGCTCAGCTATTTCACTATGTAGATGGCCAGTTCCACACACCTGCACAAAGCTTTCAGTCAAATTTCTATTATAAATAGCCTATGATCACCAGATAGCACACAGATAAAATAGCAAATAAATAGAAAATAAGAACAGCAACTTGCATTAAACTTTTAAAAGAAATCAATATATTCTGATTTGCATATGGATAGTACATGAGGATATTTTTATGAGATAATAACACTATGGAGAGGAAAAAAACAGAATGCTTTAAAGAAGTACATTTAGAGGACACAAAGAAGACCTCTTGGATATTAAAGTATAATAGCAGAAATAAAAAATTCAATAGAAAATCTGGAAGATAAATTTGAGGGAAGCTTATAGAGAGCACAGCAAAAAAGGGAAAGCTATAAAAAATAGAACAGGCAAAGAATAGAAAAATTCAGCAGACCAGTCCATGAAATCTAGAAACAGAATAGAGAAAATGGAAGGGAGGAAACTAATACAGAAATGATTCATGAACCTTTTCTCCTGAACGAAGCACAGCATTCTCAGACTGAAATGACTCACTGAATGCACGTGGTAATGAATGAGAAAAGACCCACCACAAGACACAGCATTGTGAAATTTCAGGACACTGAATACAAAATAATAAAAATAAGAAAATTAGTCAGATTAAAAATTCATGCTTGATTAAAAAGAGCACTAATCAATTTGTTAGTAAGGCACAGAGGTTAAGAGGATGAGTATCCAGCTCACCTGGATACTAACCTTTGACTCTGTACTTACTAGTTCTTTGTGAAAATTACTGCATTGCTTTGTGTCAGCTTCCATATCTGTAAAATGGGAATTAAACGTAGCAGCTACCTAACAGGTTTGTTGTGAGGACTACATAAGATAATAAACATAAACACATGCAGAAGTATGACTGCTGCATAGTGCTGAGAAAATGTTAGCTTTTGTTACTGAGCCTCTTATTAGTAACTCTAGAAAGCAGAGGACATTACAAGGTCTGACAATAAAGTTTGCAAACTCATCCTAGAAAAAGGGCCACATATCTCATTGCTAAATGTCACTATGGTCACCTTGGGAAGCTATTTACCAATGCCAGCACCTACTTCACTCTTCAAAGCAATTTTGGAACTTTTTCTGGAATGCCATCAGAGCCATTGTCATACTCGTCTTACCCTTGATATGCTGAATGTCATCAAAATGACTTGCTTTCAATATTTTCTTTATCTTCAGTCAAAGAAAAAGTCAGTGGGGGCCAGATCAGGTGAGTAGGAAAGGTATTCCAATACTGTTGTTTGCTGGCTAAAAACTCCCTCACAGGCAGTGCTGTGTGAGCTGGTGCATTGTCGTGATGCAAGAGCCATGAGTTGTTGGCGAAAAGTTTAGGATGTTTTTGTCTAATTTTTCATGCAGTCTCTTCAGCACTTTCCAATAGTCAATTTGGTTGACTGTTCATCCAGTTGGTACAAATTTATAATGAATGATCCCTCTGATATTAAAAAAAAAAAAGTTAGCACCATTGTTTTGACTCTTGATTTGGACTGACAGAACTTTTTTGGTTGTGAAGAATTGGCTGACTTCAATTGTGGTCTGAAGCTGGCCACCAGGTACATTGGTTCTGGGGCCTCTTGGGAGGTGCTTCAGTGCAGGCCAAGGTCAGCTACTGCCTGTGCTCTACCCAAGGCCACTTGGTATGTCTTACAAACTGATCTGCAGATGGTTGCCACATGTGCGGGGCTTAGAGTTGCCTGGGAGTGGCTAAGCTGTAAACTGAGGCCAGCTCCTGCCAGTACTGGGCTTAGGGCTGCTTAGCAAGAGGTATGAGGCATGCTGAGGCCAGATGCTGCTTGTTTGGGGTTTGGGAACCTTTGAGAACTTTTAGGAAAGTTTGTAGTATGAGCCAAGATAGGATATTTGTATGGAAAAGCCACTGGAAGCAGCTTAGGTGGGCCTACAAGTTGGGTGAGGTGGGGTCCCACAAAATCACCAGGATGGGGTGATCAATGTTAAGCTAGGTTGATGGAGACTCGTCTGTGGTACAAGCCTGAGGAAAAATTAGTTTTTGTTTATATGAATAGCAGCCTAATGGTGACCAAATTTTAGCAACTTTCTGCAGACATAGTATAGAAGTCAGTCATCAGTGTCTACCTTTGGGCCTGTTGCCTTTGATCAGGATATTTGAAAGAAAATGTGCTTTTACACAGGTTTTGTGATACAGACTTTATTATACTTGATCTCATAAAAATGAGCTTTATTCTGAGCTGAGGGAAATTAGTGACTTAGACTTTGAACACAGCCCTTCAATTTAGATGTAGTTGTGTATATATGACTATCTTAAATTTATACAATGTTTCTCTCTTAAAGACATTTATATTGGGAGTGGGCACCAGACATATGGTAATGGAAGGAGAGCTGATTCTGGGTGGTGAGCACATAGTACAATACATAGGTAATGTAATGTAGATTTGTACACCTGTAAACTATCTAGTTGTTACCAACCAATGTCACCCCAATAAATTTAACAATTAAAAAAAGACATTTATTCAATGTTTATTTAGCAAATATTTATTAAGTGTATATAGTATTCTAAAATATATTAAGTGCTGGGACGCAATGGCGAACAAAACAATTTCTGCCCTAAAAGCTCAATCTTCATGTAAGATTTACATAACAACCTCAGAAATGCCAAATAATCTCAGCAATTGTAGGAGAAAATTATTTCTGAAAATGAAAATGTCTCTATAGCATGAGAAATAGGGGTGAATAACTAGATTTCCCAATTGCCAGCCAAGAGCTAATTCTACTTAGAAATCACGGCACACCAGATTATTTAAACTAATCATCTTCAAAGATATCATATGATTACAATTAAATATATGGTACGCACATGTGAGTCAGACACCAAGATGTGTCTATTCTGTTTATGAAAATGGATAGAAAGAAGACTTTTCTTCATACGAAATATATAGTATTTCTCAAGACTCTATTTTCTACTTATACATTCTCTGTAACTTAGTTTTGTTTTGTTTTTTTTCAGAAGACAGAGGTGATCCTAGTTCAAAATACACACCTCAGTATTGTTACATGATTGTTTGTGTCTTTGAATAGCATTGTCGATGACACTTCAAAAGAAAACTAGGTATGGGACTGACACATACTTTAAAATGTCAGCATTGAATTATATCTCCATGGTAAAAGAAAAAAAAAATTTTCACCCCCAGACAGAGATCATCCTTTGCTCTGCTTCTCAGCCTCAGTTACAGTTTCTCATTAGTCCAAAAGCTATTTCTGTGACAGAAACATGCCTTGTCTTTATTAAGCAGATCTTGAATTATAACTTTCTTATTAAAAAAAGAAACTGCTTAGAAGCTAGCTCCTGGCCACAAGAAGAGCAGATAAAATCACTTTCATCCTCTACGCCTCCCCTCAGAGTGCTCCAGGGACTTGTTTTCTCTTTTGAAAACTGGCTTTGTGATTAGAATTTAGTCAGGGTACAACTATAGAAAGACAGATTAGTAGTTAGGCTATGTCAGAACAACATCAAAAAGCATAACTCTCTAGTCCCAATGCTAGTGGGCAATAAGCTAAGGAATCATCTAAATGTCTCTTGTATCAAGAAGCCATACTTCAATGAAACAACTCATAGATATATCCTTCTTTTCTTCTAACCATTTTCCCAGTTCTTATGCTTCTTTTTGTGTGGTACCGCAGGAAGGAACAGTTTTAGGTCAGACTTATAGAGATTGATATGGGTGTTAATCTTGATGTCACTTAATAACTGTCAACTTGGGCTTAAACTCTCTAAACTTCAGATTCCTCACCTGTAAAAAGGGTGAGCACAACTCCCTGCTCTTTAAGTGTGGGCTGTGCATAGTAACTTCTTTCCAAAGAGTAAAGTACATAGAAAAAGGAAAAACAAGTAACTTTATAGTGGTGAAACCTGACAAGCCCTCCCCCAAGGTTAACATCAACAATGATGAATCCATGCTGCTAGCATATACACTTGATATCCTGTGATGAGAATAGCACTTTTCCTCTGTGGTCTTCTTTGCCAAAAACCCATAACCCCCTATCTAATTTTGAAAGACACATCATAAAAACCTAAACTAAAGATATTAAACAATGCCCCGACCAATACTCCCAAGAAAGAGGAAATGGTATCTATGTTTTCTTGTTGTGAAGATCAAAACATTTGTAGTTATTACATGTTTTTTGATAATTATATATTATTTAAAAATATACATTCCCACCCCATTGACACCAAACTTGGCCATGTCAACTTGTTTTGACAAACAAAAAGTGAGCAGAGATGGAGTGTGTTCCTCTGAGTTTATGATTTTGTCATGCTTTTTCCCCTCTGAAACTTCCATTAAGGCCTCTCAGTCAGCCTGAATTCTACAAGACTGTGAACTGCCCATTGTGCTGACCAGTAATTGACATGTAGCACAAGAGAGAAATCAATGTTGTTGTAAGCTACTGGGATGTTTGGATCATCTTATGACAGCAAAACTGAGAGTATGCTGAGGGCCTAGCTCTAATCAAGCAATAAAGTTTGTACCTTTTCCCCTTATTTCTCTCACCTTCTCCCTCTATGTTCCCTACCCCTCCAATCCCCTCCCCTCCTGCTTTTCTACCAGTTTCTCCTTCCCAGATGTTACTTATTGATTTCTGAGTTTCTCCTTCCTCTAATAATTGTCTTTAGACTTGAGAATTTCAGCTTCTCTTCTTAGATTTGCTCTTAGCTATGTCCATCATATTCATTTTTTTCTAGTGTTTCCAGTCAGAAGCAGCAATAAGGGTTCAGATAAAATTCCTCTGTTAACTCATCTTCCTTGCCTTTATTCTCCTTACAATGGAGTCTTGATGAAATCAAATTAACATCCAGAAACACTTTGGGTGGATAAAGAAGCCACCACAAGGGAAATTAGGAGTGTTTTTAAAGAGGTTAGGAGCTAATTGTAGGCTTATAAGTCTCATGTTCTCTTTTTTTCTTTTACCATTAGCTACCTGCTGAATCACTGCCCAATGCCAGCTGCAAGTCCTAGTACCAAATTAAGCCTGGCTAATTCTGAAATTCTAGCAGATTAATCCAAACTGCTTGTTCACCCAGGCTTTATTAAGTATTCAAAATTACTTAAAATGTGCATTCCCTCATCCTGAGATACCTGCACCTTGTAAGTTATGTGAAGGGCAAATGGCAAGAGAGGGCTCCTCTTAGTCATATCTAATTTCAATATCACATGCATAAAGATGATATGGGACAATAATATCATTTGATTCACCAGTCTTCACAAAATCAAACTGTAGTCACCATTTTTTCAGAAAGCAGATGTCCACAGCACAAAGGCAGAAGATCTCTAAAGGGGTGCTGTCAGACAATAGCAGAAGAAGCCTGTATGCTGAAGTCAGGCACTGTTTACGTCAGCTTCAAGATTCATTTCATCAGCACAGAAAGCAAGCACTCATTGCTCACTGCCGTCAGGTAAGCACACACATTTATTTCTAGTCTGAGAAAGAGATTAAGGGGTTTGATTTTTCTTCTCAATTTTTGTTGTACAATTTACATTGCCCTCTAAGAGTTCATTTATCTTTCTTATCTGAAAATACAGGATATACCTGCCAAGGTGGGTGTCCTGAGTGTCTAAGAGCGAAATTTGTGGAGAAAGTCAGTTTGCAAGATGGTTGTTCAGAAGTAGGCTATATACTTCCTCCATGAAAAGCCCTGTTGGACAGATGTGCTGGGAATTTAAGGGTAACTGTTGCATGGGAGTGGGGGTGTGTGTGTTTGGAGGTGGGTGTTACTCTGGAAGGGGAATAACATCATAGGTTTTCAGGAATATGCAAAAAATTCTAGAAAAAATTCTGATATAGGCTACACTTTTGTGGTACATAAACTTAAATATGTAGTTTAAAAAGACAGAAAATTGTCTGGTTAATTTTGCTCAATTGCCAACTCAACAAAATTTGGATAAATCTGATTCAAAATCTCATTAAGACTTGGTGGTAATTGGAATTCTAAATCTTCTAGAAAGCTGAATGGGCAGTTTTCATAATGTACAGTAGCCTGCCCTCTTATTTGTGGGGATGTGTTCCCAGATCCTCGATGGATGCCTTAAATCATATAGTGCCAACCCTTATATATACTGTGTTCTTTTTCTGTACATGAATACCTATGATAAAGTTTAATTTATGAATTAGGCACAGTAAAAGATCAACAACATAACTAATAATTAAATAGAACAATTATACTATATACTATAATAAAAATTATGTGAATAGTCTCTTTCAAAATATCTTCTTATACTGTACTAACTTTTTCATTTAAAGGAAGCACTTCACAAATTCTCTTTGGCATATCTGAATTGCCAGCATCACCACTCATGCTCTTTGGGTCTATTCTTAAGTGAAATAAGGGTTATTTGAATACAAGCACTGCAACACAGTGACAGTTGATCTGATAACCAAGTCAGCTAGCTAATACCGTATTTTCTGGCGTATAAGACGACCGGGCGTATAAGACGACCCCCTAATTTTACAGTTAAAACATAGGTTTAGGCCTATATTCGCTGTATAAGACTACCCCCCACTTCCGAGGCTGTAGTCTTATACAGCGAATATAGGCCTAAACCTATGTTTTAACTGTAAAATTAGGGGGTCGTCTTATACGCCTGGTCGTCTTATATGCCGGAAAATATGGGTAATTGGCTAACAGGTGAGTAGCATATACAGTGGGGATACACCAGCTGGACAAATGGATAATTCACATCCTAGGTTGGACAACATGGGATGGGGAGAAATTTTACTACACTACTTACACTCAGAACATCATGAAGTTTAAAACTTACAAATTTTTTATTTTTGGAATTTTCCATTTTTGGACCGTGGGTCACTATAAGCATAGACAGTGAAACCATGGATAAGGAGGGACTAATATATGTATAAGAATCTCTGCAGAATTTCCACTACTCTTCCTTTCCCGGCTAAGAAAGAGGGATAAAAGAGGATAGTGGTAGATGAGATAATTCACCTAGAAAACATTTAATTGCCTTACATGTTTTTAATTTAGCAAATTAGTTCTTAATCTCTTTGAGCTCACTATGAAAACCTTTGCTGGTCATCAATTACCTATCTTTTTCTATTCCTTGCTCAGTAGTTTTTGTTCCTGTGTGTGCGTTTGAGATTATCTTATTATCTTCTTTAAATGTTATTTAAAAAAATTTTCCGAGCAAGAGCCAATTTGCTAAATATATTTTACCTTTTGTGTGTGTGTACAAAGTTCATAACACTATCTTGATAAGGATTTAAAATATATATATTCTTGAATATGACTTATATCGTCTCCTTGAAGGCAAAACAGGAGAGTCATATACAGTGTTCCCTCGCCACTTCGCGCTTCATGGTTTGCGGCTTCAGTGCTTCGCAGGTTTTCCCAAAATATTCATCAAAAAATAAAAATGAAAAAATACAACCATGTCGGCAGCCACATGGCGGAAATCATGTGGATGCGCGCGAGAGAAGTATCCCTGCGTGTCAAACAAAGAGATGAGGTGACTCAGAGTCCCTCCCACGGGCTCTCATAAAGGCGCGTGATGGGTTCCACCAACACAAGACTCTTCGCCTCTCTCAGAAAGCAATGTTGATTAACGTTTATTACTGTATAAGGTTTTGTCATTAACCTTATTCATTAGCACTGACACGTTTAAGTAAATACGTATACTGTTGTAATTTTTGTCTTAAATGAGTAAAGTATAAATACTGTTTACATATTTAAAACATTCTTGTACCCGCATACACGAACATTCCTAGGGGCAAATCCTACTTCGCGGTTTTTCAGCTTTCGCGGAAGGTTCTGGTCCCCATTAACCGCGAAAAACTAGGGATCACTGTATTAAATATTCTAGTCACTACGTACAATTGCTAGGAAGAATAAATCAATAGAAACAATTAAAAGTGTGTCAAACATAAGAAAAAGAGCAATTACCATTCAAGCAGGTGATTATCATCTTGACAGTTTGAGATACAAGTTAAGCCCAGGAGGTATAGCATTTGAATTCATGAGAGAAAGGAATGTGTTCTTAAACCATCAAAAAGTAGAACCTAATATTTTTAAGCATATATTTTTTCATGTCTTGTTAGAATTTGATGTAAGGTAACTCATGAGGTCTAAATTAAACATAGTGAATTGCTAATATGGTGTGTACTTCTGTCTAGGTCATTCATAGAAAACTGTATTATTTGGAAAACTTTAATATTCAAACATTGGCATATTACTTAAAATGATGGGGAGGGTAGAGCACTAATTGCCAAGGTGAGTTGCTAGGGATAAAATTCCCTGGATTGGTTATAGCTTCAAAGTCTGTGGCTAGACAACATCTTTGAATTGAACAAGAATAGAAAAATAGCCTGAAATTTTTGGATATGGTGAATGCATTATTTGTTGGAAAGGGCACTAGACCGCTCAAGGATATTATTTGTTTTCTTATATATTAAGTTTAGATGTTCCAGGTATTTGGGGTTATTTGATAAGTATTATAATATGTATATAATAAAGAAATAATAAAGACTAATGTAAATACATAGAGAAAAATGTGTTTTGGATGTTTGTATTAGACAATAGTATAAGATCATGAGACTGACCTATAAATTTGTTTATATTAAAGATACATATTTTTGTTGGTAGCTTGCCTCAATATCAGTCCTTTCCCCCAAGTGCCTTAAACTTCCTCAAAAGAAAAAAGAAAATTCAGAACTTTTTATCCACTCTATCAGAACTTCTAAGAAATACTTATTTTAACTTAAAATTAATTACTCTATTACTTGTTTAATTGGAGTGGTGATTCCTCAGCTTTTCATTTTAGGAGCTACATTTTACCCATTCATGGTGATCTTTTATGCGTCCTCTAGATGGAGTAAAAAGTAATTGGCACATTTGTGTCTTTGCTTGTGTGCTCTCCTTGCCTAGAATGCCCATGACTCTAAATTTAGTAAACGTTTTTCATCCTTTAAAACCTAGGTTTTTGAACATAAAAAAACAAAACAAATAAAACTAATAATAAAATAAAACCTAGGTCAATGGTTATCTTCTTCATGATTTTGCTGTAGAGGTAGGCAGTCAATAATTAATCTTTTTATTTATATTTATTAAATGTTGTGACCAAATACATAAATTTTTCTACCAGATTTTTTTTTTTTTTTTACCAAATTTACTTTACATTGTTGCTGAGTGAGTTTCAAAGATTTGAATTAAATCTTCACACTGCCTCTACTAGTTAATAGTTAAAAAGAGGATACAAGGCTCATTATATTCCAGTGGTGGTTGTTTTTTTGCTTTTGCTTTTATTCTACATAATGTCTTAATTTCTCTTTTATTTTCTATTGTTTAGTGTAACATAGTTGGGTTATCTTCTTTATTTTATCAAGATTGCTATTTTCTAAGCATTCATCACCAGGATAAATTAATTCATTGATGTATTATAACCATATTTGAGAGCCTGTCATTTCCAGGTAGTATTCTTAAACTACTTTGTTATAGCTCATTTTTTTAAATGATAGAAGTGAATGTTTTTGCTAAAGTAACTTTTTGAAGGTTTTGTTGTTCTTTTTTTTTTCCATTTTTTTACATTTAAGTCAAACTCTTTGAATATTGTTGTTATCATTTTGATCATTACTACTGCCTCTCATACAATTTTATTTTTATAAATAAACTGCCTTATATGGTGACTTTGGCTTCCCAGGAACCACTTATGTTTACTTTCTGGTTTGTGTTAATATGAGCAAACTAGAATCTCCAAATTAGCATGGTATTAGTACATTAATTATTGAATGGGATTTGTAAAATGTATGTGTTAGTGGATGGCATCTGAATTCCTCTTGGGAGACAAATGATTTTGAAAAGGGTACTGCCTATAGTATGAAAGATGAAGACTGGGGATTATAGTCTAGAAGGAAATATGTAGAAGTACTAGCTAAACTGTGAAGCATAAAATGTTTTCACAGATGTGGGGGTTGCAGTGAGGAAGATCAGAACAAGAGGGATTAGTCAGAGAGAAGTGCACAGATTATATGGCAGAAGACTGGAGCCTGAAGAGAGCTAGTTGATGAATAATTCCTGCTAGCAGGGCTATTGAAATAGTTTTAAGAAAAGGATAATCTAATATTCAGTTTCAAAATGTTTTCTATGTAATATTATACTGTAACTCCACTCTTCCATTACCTTAAAGCTTCAGAGAAGTCATCTATACAAATAATTGGCATCATTTTTGAGAAATCCAAGAAAAATTTTTGCTTCTTCCTGTTTTGTGTAAGACAGAGAAGAAAGAATAATCACTAGGCATGAGATAGCAGTAAGATTCAGAGTTCAGCAAGAATAGGAAATGAGAACTGGTGTCCATGAAAACATTAGTTAATGAATATCTCTCCAAAGTTGGGGTGGTGGGCAAAGGGAGTGGATTTTCTACTTCCTGAAAAGGTAGAAAGGTTGAGCCCATTTTATGCTGATCTTAAAAAATGTTGTTAATTTAGTTGACATTTGGAATATACCTATAATTGATAAATACCAAATATATAACATTAGTTTAAAATTTTTTACTATACACGATGGTGCTATCAATTCAAGTATATTTTCTTTGCCATCTGATTATGTCTTATTTCTTATATCCTCCATGTGTGGGTTAGAAGAATATCATTCTCTTCATTTTCCCAATGCAGACACTGAGATGTGAAGAGAGTTAGTGACTTTCTGAAGGCCAATCTGTAAATTGAAGTGAAGTGGAGCAGAATCCAAAACCCATGACTTGGGTTCAATTCATGATCTATAAATACTGTAGCAAGACTACCGTAGTTAATACCTGACACTTCACTAGCTGTGTGACGCTGGGCATGTATCTTAGTAGAGTCAGGCCTCAGGATATTTTTGTTTGTTTGCAAAAACATAAATAATATTGAATAGCTTTGAGATGAAGTGGTCTAACTTATGCAAAGTGTTAAGCACAGTGGCTGGAACCAAGTATGCACTCAACGAATGCTAGCATCATTTGTTTGTTTTTTAAAATTATTATTTGAAAAATAAGATTAATATTACTAAAATTATTCACATTCCTTCAATTCCAGAAAGCATTGTCTGTGAACATTCAAAAAGGATATTTGGATCAGAATTTTAAAGCATTATGGGTTTTCAGCTCACCCCAATTTCAATCTCATTGACACTACAAATTTATTTTAATTGTATAGGTCTAAAAGGAAATCTCAAGTGACAATGAGACCTTGGATTCCTTGAATCTTCCACCAGTTGATTCTTATCCTGGGACCCAGTCAGCCTAGGCTTGGGTCTAATCTTCCACAGATGCCTCACAAATGGAGAAATCAGTGAAAGAATCTATAGAAGTTGATGGTACAAGAGCCAAGTCAGACTCAGCAGGGAAATTACAATATTGCTGTCCCACCTTTTCTTAGAAAATTTTCTTTTATCGTCAAAATGTTAAGCATCAGAGTTTAGAACTTCTTCCATCTTCTTGAATGTAATTTATATATCATAGATTAGAGATGATGAAAGAAACCTTTTATCATGGTAGAAGGAAAATCTTTCTTAAAATTGAGAAAATTGAGTTCCAGGGATGTTAGTAACTTGCTAAAGTTCCATAGATTCTCTCAAATATTTTTCTTTCTCTTTCTTTCTTCCTTCCTTCCTTCCTTCCTTCCTTCCTTTCTTTCTTTCTTTCCTTCTTTCTTTCTTTCTTTCTTTTTTTTTTAAGATGCAACAAGCATTTATTGAGATTAATAAGAATAGCTATTTAGGACTACACTGATTCAGGCAGAAGCTCTGATTAGGAGACAAAGGAAATGCATATTTAAGAAAAGAGGAAAGGGAACAATTACATCAATAGAAGTAAGGTCTTTTTCTTGGTTAATTCTAAAGAGTGTTTTTAAATTTTTAGTCCAGTAACTGCTTTCTTGTTATCTTTGCAAACCATTCTTCTGCAAGGCATAAGGTTACTTAGGCCCCATCCAAAGGTCATTTAGTCCTTGTTTAACATTTCAAAGATTTGAGGCTCAAGACCTGCATGACAGTTCCTCTAGCATGGCTATGTAGGGTCCATTTTAAAGTGGTTCTGTTTATATTGTTGTTTACAACATAAAAAAACATTTCTGGTGGTAAGATACTCTAAATATTACACAAAAAAATGGTAGGTACCCAAATGTAACTTCCATGGGTTTCTTTCTAATAAAGTAAAAGTAGAAGATTAATATTGTCACCAAGGATGGCTGGTAATTAATTTTTGTTAGAACTTTATTGAGGTCTAATTGACATACAATAAAATGCATATATTTAAAGATTATATTTTTATAAGTGTTTACATATGTATAGACTCATGAACCTATCACCATAATCAAAATAATGAACAGATCTATTACCCCCAAAAGTTTTTTTCATGTCTCTTTGGGATCTTTTCCTCCTGCTTTCCTTGTTTCCTGCCACCTCCACTCCTGTTGTCCCAACACAAGCACTGATTTTCTTTCCACTATTATAGTTTAATTTGCATCTTCTAGAATTTTTATGAATAAAATTACATAGTATCTACATTTTGTTTGGCTTCTTTCACTTCAAAAATTATTTTGAGATATATCCCTGTTTTTGCCTTATCAATAGTTGTAGCCTTTTTTTGCTGAGAACAACTCCATTTCATGGCTATACCATCATTTGTTTACTCGTTTGCCTAGTGGACAGGTGATGATGGTAGACATGTGGGTGGTTTCCAGTTTTTAGCTATTAAAAATAAAGTGTCTATGAGCATAATGTAAAAGTCTTTGAGTTGACCTGCTTTTGTTTTTCTTGGGTAATCACCTAGAAGTGGATGAAAGGTTTGAGTCATATGGCAGATATGTGTTTAACTTTTTAACAGACTGGCAAACTGTCTTCCAAAGCAGTTATACCATTTCACATTTCCACCAGCAGTGTATGAGAATTCTAGTTGTTTCATGTCTTCACCAGTATTTTGTGGAGCCAATCTTTTTTAAATTTTATTCTAGCCTTTCTAGTGGATGTATAGGAATATATCATGCAGTTTATTTGCATTTCCCAAACAACTAATGATATTGAATGTATTTTTATGTTCTTATATGCCATCACTATATTTACTTTGATGAAATGTCTGTTAAAATCTTTTACCCATTTTGAAACAATTGTTGTTTCCCTTGTTGAACTGTTGACAGAGTCAATTCTTGTTCTTATTTTTTGCGTAATGGGGTGGAGTTTCTCCTGTTTGCCACCATTTCTCATTTCCCCTCCTTAGTCTCAGTAAAAGTTTTCCTGACTTTATAGGACTCCGTCTCCTATGCATGAAGGAACCATGAATGTAGTTCAAGAGCATCTCTTTCATATTATCGATAACAAAATTGTAGGCACTGACAGCAAAGCAAATAAAGTCAGCAATCTAGAGGCTGATAATTGCAACCCAAATCACTGTTAGTAGCTCAATTAAAAAACATATTTATTAAGTGTCTATTGGGTGCTTGGTACTGTACTAGGCATCCCAGCATTACTATAACCTGTAATCTCTGCTTAAGTTGTTAACTCTATAGTTTGCTACCTTGATCCATATAAAAAACTTGAGATACGTCAAGTGTATTTGTAACTTAATTAACAAGTAAACAAAAAACAAGTAACATTTATCCTCTAAAACATGAAAATAAGAAGAATAAGCAATACATTATATAATTTATTTATAGAGGTTTTCTCTAACCTTCTGGAGAATGCCAACAACCACCTTGTACAGTCTCAGCTTATTAATATAAGGCTTTGATCCCTGTTAAAATGCAAATAAACTCAGAAAGGAAAATATTAAGTTATTATTAATTAAATATGCCTTCATGTTAATGAAATATATAGGAATAGGTTTTTAGGAAGATAGAGGATGAGAGCAAAAGGGAGTGTAGAAAAGAGGCATTGACAACTCAGCAAAAATTAATGAATAGAATTATGAGAAAATGAGTGTTTCCATAGCACTTAATCAAACAAGTTAGGAATTATTGCTTTGGATGAGCAACATTAAGGTGGCTTATTATGTAAGGATGTAAGAATACAAAAATTTGACTATTTCTAATAATTTTCAGAAATTTCTGTACTAACATAAAAAGTAAACATATACTCGAGTGAACAAGTCAAAAGTTATTGATGATAAAGCCATGTCAGAGACAAACAAATATTCCAATGATAGGGATAGTTCAATAAATTATGGTATTTGCAAACATTGCATTTTTATCAAACCATTACAAGTGATATTCTAGGCTGACATTTAATTTCTTAAGATGCTATAATATAGAAAAGATATTCAGGATAACTAGTGAAGTAAAAATATTCACATTATACAATAACATATGAGGGCTGTCTGGAAAAAAAATCTATCCATTGTCAATATACTGAGAACAATTACATGGCTGGATACTTTGTAGACAGTTCTCATATATGATCCTAGATTTGTGAAAAAGTACACTATATGCATACACACATATACATAGAAAAATGATCTAACCCAATGTTAATAGTGCCTATCTTTGCAAGGGTATTCATTTTACCGTAAGTTGGTATTCCTTAAAACAGGGGTTCCCAACCTTTTTATACCCTAGGGCGTATTCTAAAATATCGGTAGAGTGGCGGGCACTAGCTATTTCTAAGGATATTTATTATTGAACAAGAATAAAAAATAATAAACAAAAATAATTTTAAAATAATAAATTTATTGTACAAATTATATACACACAAAGAAACATATATACAAAACGTAATACAAAGTAAATAAAAAACACACGTATAATAAAATCATTTAAAAAAACATAAAAGAAAACATAAAAAAAACCAATC
>PVKE010013457.1:0-36556 GCA_004027555.1 Craseonycteris thonglongyai | reverse complement strand
TACTTGCTCACCAGCACACTGAGCTTTTTCAGAGTAGAAGCCTCCCCCCACCCACGTCACTCATCTCAGTATGTCGTTTGGGTAGGGCAGGAAATTCAATCTACTTGGTGCTCAGTTGTTTGTTGAATTCAGTTATAAAAACATTTGTGTTTAAAGATGATTCACTGAGGTAATACACCACAATGGGTAAAGCCATGGGCTGAGAGCTGGGTTCAAAGCTGAGCTTTGCCCTTTATTAGTTCTGTGACTTTCGGGAAGTTACTTAAAAAGAAGTAAATAAAGATCATAAAGCACTCAGCCCAGGGTTGGCCACTAATTATTACCATCTTTGGCACTGTCGCCTCCTTCAAAGCCTAAACCCTTAGACCTCATACTCACCAGGTGAGCTTATAGGTGGGGGTCTTGCAGCCCCAGAAGCTAGGTGGCATCCCGCCACCTCCCTCAACAAGGGCAGTACTGTGAGGGAAGGGCATGTCTTTGGTGCTCCTGGCTTAGTTCATGACCACCCTGATGGCCGGGCCAGGAAGTCACACTCCACAGAGAAAGGACCTGGAGACCTATCTAATCCTGGGTTCCCAAATTTACTACTACCTAAAACCCCTTTTTTAATTTACTCTCCAGGGACTCTGATTGGAAGATTTTGCTGTTTAAAATAAACCACACTGCTTAAGCATTTTGTTTCCATTTTTAGTTTTTAGTATCACTTCTGATTAAATGACAGTTTGGGGTATAATTCTAGCCAAATTGGCTTCTACAGCTTCAATGTGAACAAACGTGCTACTGCCTGTCAGATAAGCTGAAAAAGCTTGTGAATCCTCAGAAGACCATTAGGAACTCGACTAGAGGTCTGAGGACCCTCACATTAAAAACAACCTCCCATCTCAAAAAAGCAGCAAAATTTGAAGCCCAGGTCGAGGGGCCAACCCAGGTCACTCAGCTTGTTAGGCCAGCGCCACATCTTCAGACCCCAGGTTAAGGAGAAAGATATCATTTGTTACTTCAACAAGAAAGTCAACCTGACTTGTTTGGTGTTAGGCTGCTACCAAAATGGCATATGGAGCAAAGAATATTCTACGACCGCTCAGGTCAGTTACATCTGATTGTTTTCAGCAGGCTGGAGCTGCCTTCTCCAAGGGCCCTGGCTTCAAAAGGCCCTAGTAACTGAGGTTTGTATATTAGACAGCAAACTTGGCCATGAATGCAGATGCCCTCATCCCACAACGCCCTGGTAACATGTGGGTGGGGCACTACAACACCAGTTTGGCTGGCTTCCCACTTTGGTAAGGCTTGTGGCTGGCTGGTAAGAACCATTAGGAATCATTAAATATCTTCAAAAAGTAACAAATAAGGGAAAGACAGAATCCATCAGCGTAATCTTCGAAAATAGATAATAAGTAATTGAACAGAGTTGACTTGAATACAGCCTTTTCTTTTTTAAAGCTATTTGGGAATCATCAAAAGCAAGGTCACCACCACTGTCTTCAGAAGAAAACAAGACAAGACAATTCTACCTCAAGCTAAAGTGTGATCCTAAAATTCTATCATTTAACATTTCATTTAGCCAGTTTATATTGGGCACTTCCACAACCTCTTGTGAATCCCAACAAACTCAAGATAAATATAATCTACTCCATTTTATGGATCAGAAAAAGTCAGTAAGATAAATATGATCCACTCTATTTAATGGATGATAAAACCCAGAGAGATAAAATAACTTGCTTGAGGTCACACAGCCAGTAAAGCACAGCAATGGGACTCAATCCTAGAGTCCACTAGTCAATGCTTTCAGAAGAACCCCAGTGCTTTCAACCCAATGTGTTTCCATTTACTGTTGCAAAAAACTAAAACCATTTAGCCAATTTAAACACGACCCTGAAATCCACAAACCTAGATTCCTGAGGTGCTTTTTCATCACGCTGATACCGGGGACAAGTGTGTTTCCTATATGCAGCTAGACTTGTGCCCATGACCACAGGCTCAACAGGTAAGTGAGATGGAAATCAGCACACACACAAGCCCTGGACCCTCATCTGGGACACTGAATAGCTCCTCTTCTGGGTCTCCAGCTGCCCCCACTTCTCAGTTCTCCCTACTTCTCAGCTCCCCTTCCCAGTAAAATTCCTCAGGAAAAGTCATGTGTACCATTGGTTCTCAAAGTGCGGTCTGGAGCTTGGGAGTCCATGAAGCCAATCCTTTTCATAGTAACATCAAGGCATTATTTGCCTCTTTTACTTTCATTTGTAAGAGTACAGTGGAGTTTTACAGAAGTTCTGTGATCAAGGACATGCCACCAGTTTATAATGCAGAAGCAAATAAGAATTCAGTTGACTATTACTAAGGCAGACATTAAGGAGATGTGCAAAAACATAAAACAGTGCCATTTTACTCACTAAATATTTTTTTGAAAAGTTACTTTTCATAAGTTATGATACTTATGTGAATATGTAACAAATGTATTATTATTTATTGGAAAGGAACATCTGCTAAAATGGTCAACCTCAATCTTCATCTCACTTAATCAACTGGCATATATGCCACATTGATTACTTCTTCCAGGTCTGCAATCTGACTCCTTTCCTTCTCCTCAATCTCAATGATTGATGGCCCAGAGCTCAGTTGTTCTTTGAAATCTTCTCTATACTCACCATAGCATGTTGGCCATCTCTAAACTTGTATTTCTAAGACCAGATCTCTCCCCTGAACTGCAGACTCATTCAACTGTCCACTTTGATTCTACTTGGATTCTAAATAGGCATCCCAAACTTTCAGATGACTAAAACCTAACCTTCTCCAGCTAAATATGCTCCTCCCAATGTCTTCCCCATCTCATTAGATGGCAACTTTATCCCTCCAATGGCTTTCAAGGCCAAAACCTTGGAGTCATCCTTAATTCCTTTCTCTCATACCTTACATTCTATGCAACAGGAAATCTTGTTGGCTGACTTCGAAATCCACCCCAAATCCAACCATCACCTCCCCTGCTTCCTTGTCTGGGATGCTTTCTCCAGAAATCCGAATGACTCACTCCCTCAACTCCTTAGTCTAACCTTTGCTCAAATGTCACGGGTCAAGGAGACCCACCCTAATCTCTTCTACTTAAAAAGTACAACCCCACTCCCAACCTCCCAGCATTTTGATCTCCTTTGTCCTGCCGTACATTCCCAACAGCACTTAGCACCTTCTAACATATTACCTATGTTTGTCTGTCTCCCCAATAGAATGTCTCCACAAATGCAAGAATTTCTGTCTGTTTTGTTCACTAATGTATTTTCTGTATCTTAAATAGTCCCTGCTGAACAGTTTCCTAAGAAATGTCAAATGAATATATAAAATCAGTTTTTCTATCTCCAAAGCCTGGTGGGAGAGAAGAGTGTTTGGATTCAATAGTTCTTCCCAATTCAAGCCCCTGGCTCTCTAATTGGACAGACGGAACTCACTGATACCACAACTGATTTGAAACTTTTGACACATAAGGTTCAGTTTTTGGTCGTACAGACCTGGACAGGGCAAGACAGACAGCTGTTAAATAGGCACCAAAAGACTAAGGACTACACTGTCCCCATCAGCTGTCAGCCTGGGATGCCTGGCAGTAGCTATGTTCCTAACCTTTCTTCTTCTAAGGTCACGTATCAGTCCTGCCTGTAGGCATCACTCCTATGTAGCTAAAACTCTGCCCTGCAAAACAGCTCAAATCCCAGTGTGGCTGTCCAAATGTGAGCCATGATCTCAATTAGTTGTGACAACCCCATAATTCTAATGCAAATTCAGGTCCCTCTTCCAATGACAACCTTCTTCCTATACCAGAGCAAACTTGAATTCTAAGAGGTTTTTTCAAAGTGGAAAAGATGAGATAGAAATGGAAAGTGACAGCTTGACATATAATTAAAACATTGTCTAACCAACCTTTCTAGGAGCTCTAACAAACATGGTCTAGCTCAAACCTAGCTTTAGGGAACACTGTTCTCTTACTCATTGGGCCGGAGGACAAACTGGCAGCTGGAAGGTACTCAGTAAATGTTTGTGGAATGAAGGAATTAAACCTAGTAACTCACTTCAGAAATAACTTCACAGAGAACATGACAGACATAACCAGGCTCAACTCAGTACTAATTGACTCCACCTAGCATAGCAATCTGAAGGTGATGAACGAAAGCATGGGGCTAAGAACCCATCCCGGTGATGGGGGGCTCGGTGCCCAATGTGCAGAGGCTCCTTTCTTGTGACACTGGGATCAGCACCACCCCCATCACAGCATCTCAAGGCTTTAGTAAAACAGGAGTACTTTATTTCCAGCTTGCCGGGTTAATATGAAGAAAAAAGGGAGGAGGGGCACGAGTAAGATATACCTATCCTTAAACTAGTAGAGTATTGGGTAAATGACTTAACCCCGTACAGGGTCGCAAAGGCAAAACAAGATGATAGATGTGAAAATACCTTGCAAATATGGTGGCCAATGCTCTTTTTTCCCCTCTTCCCACAAAACAAGGCTGGGGGCTTTCTGTTAAGGAAAAGAATTCAAATTTGACCAATACACGAGTCAGCATTTGTGTCCATTACCATTAATTTATTATCTATTACTTTCTTCTACTTCCACATCTGGCAAGTTGTCTTATCAGTTCTCTGCTCAGCGCTACTCAATTTCAGGTTCAACAATATCCCTTACTAGTGTGAATAACAATTGATCCTAATGGTTTCCCAGTCTCTAGGGTTTTGTTCAATTCTACTTGCACATACTGAAGTTCTTGATGCTACACTGTTCTGCTGTTCTGCAGATGGCTCCCAATCCTGCTAAGGTCAAATTCCAGGGTCCCAGGTTTCACCTAATTACTGATCTTATTTCCCTTGCTAGCACCTCAGACTAGACCAATTAAACCTGCTGTCCCTGGTACACACTTTTGGGTTTTCCACTTCAGCTCTATGCACACTCTACTGGCAGGTCACTATTTTCACTGATTACATGTCTATGTTATTCACTAACCTAAACTGGTAGAGTCTCTGAAGTGTGCTAGAGTTCCTCTGGCTTCAGGTCCTTTGTAGAAGCTAGTCCTTGGACCCAGAATGTGCTCCCTTGCCCCCAATACCCTAATCTGGCCTTTGGGTACCGTTCCCTGAAATACCTTACACTACCTCTCCTTTGTCGTAAAGCAACTATGATAAATATTGTTTTTCTCCCAGAGTAAGCTGCAGAATTCATGAGGATGGGGCAAGTTTCTGATTCTGCTGACTATTATCCCAGAGTCTCGCACAGCACTTGACAAATGAAAGCTCACGATAACTGTTAAATAAGCAAAGATAAGGATATTCATTCACAGTCTTTATAATATCGAAAAATGGAGAAACCATCTGATAGCTGAAGTAGGAGAATGGCTACATTATGGTGCATATAATGAAATGTCAATTGTTGAAAGCCGTAATTTCAAAGCATGACATGGGGAAATGTTCAGATTAGTGTTGAGTGAAAGAGCAGAAGCAAAACTGTACCTAACTACAGCAAGATTTAACTGTGTAGAATTGGATGTGTGAGGAGTGATAATATTAAGGATAGCGTATATTCTCTGGAAAAAATTGCCCGTAACTCTTTTGCACATTTCCTACAGTAAGCATTTATTAATTGTTGAGAAACAGTGTTTCTAAAGAGACTCAGCTCAAATTCAACTCCACTCAAAAAACTTCTCTAGGCTTTCCAATTTGTGCTCAAATAATCCCACATCTCATTGAGACTTAGGAGGGATCTTTGATAACAAGCACTTAGTTCTCTTCAACCCTGGATTGCCCCCCAACTCCATAGGGCCCACCCCAGGGCAAAAAATCCACTCTAGGAAGAGTGGCATGCACAACAAAGAGTACACTCACCTAAGTTTAAAAACACCCAGGATGCTTTGCCCTGAATTTTAAGCAGCACATGTGACCTGGTCCATCCTGGTTTCAAGTTCAAAGGCATCAGGCCGGTCCTGTGGGTTAGCAGCTAACATATCTTTCAGGAGCTGCTTGATCCCCTCAGACATGGAAGTCCTGCGTTTCTGGGGGATGTGCAACTCCATCTTTGGGTTTTCTAGCAGCGCCTCACCAACAGGGACGATCTCGGTCCCCTGTTTGATATAGGTCCCCAGGAGCTCCTTCTTGGTCTCAGAGTCAATGAAAGTGATTCTTTCTATCATTGCCCAGATGATAATGCCCAGGGCAAAGATGTCAGCCTTGGCTGTGTAGTGTCCCTCCCAGACTTCAGGGGCCATGTAGAAGTCTGAGCCGCAGGCTGAGGACAGCCAGTATTTATTCACATTCACATTTTTGTTGTCTTGATTGCCCTCTTTGCCTCGGGGGGCCAGCCCAGCACAGACCTTGCTTAGTCCAAAGTCTGCCACTTTGAGGATGGGGGTGCCAGACCGCTCCGTGATAAGGATGTTGTCTGGCTTTAGGTCCCTGTGCACGATGTGGTTTTTGTGCAGGAAGGCAATGGCGCTCGTGAGCTGTAGCATGAAGCTTTTGTTGGTGGCTGGGTCCGGCCTCCGGGACAGGACGTACTGATTCAGGTCTCCACCTTCACAGAACTCCATGACAAACCAGAGATAACAGGGCTCCTCAGCATAACCCAGGATCCTTTCTCCTAAATCAAAGGAAGACCGGAAAGAGCTTGAGTGAGATGGGCACATTCACACCATCTTTCGACTACAGGAATGCAGTGTATTAAAGTAAGGGCGGCAGTGGTGACAATCGCTCCAATCCAAGAGGACCTGCACAACTGGCACGAGCCAACTCTGTATGAGCCGCCAGTCTCTCCTCACACACAGGATGAGTCAAGGGCTAACAAGAGATGGTATGGCACAGGTTGCAGATCCTGGCATCAAGCACCTGGGTTTCGGGTTAAAGGTGCCTGGTAGTAACTCTGGTTATTCCTGACAGGGTAACAACCAGGAGGCAACTTAGCTCACCTTTCCAAGTTTCTACCTGCTTCTTCAACCCGTAAATGATCCTGTGTAACCACTTACAGAGTGCCTGCACTGGTACTTGACATTCAACTTAGTATTTACCACCACCCAAGGAGATGGGAGGAAATATCCCCAGCTCACAAAATGAAGAATCTGAGGCTCACAGAGACTTAAGAGTTAAGAGACTCAAAGCCATTTAACTGCAAAGTCATTGCATTCCATTATACTATCTCCAAATAGGCAGAATCATACCACCCACACCTCCCAGGGCTGCTGCTGAAACAGCCTGTTACTCCATGCTAGGCAAATGGCCTTGCCCCTGCTTTCCTGACTTGTACAATGACTCTTCTCAGTGCATGTAGAAAGGCACTACAAATCTGTTTACTCCAGAAGCACACTCCCATTCATCGGTGTTTCCTGCTAGCCCACCATATGCTTAGCACAGTGAGCACATAACAAGCCTGTCTCCATGAAGCTCAGTTTCATGGAGGTTGTAACAGGTATCTAAAATAGCAACCACCATAAATGTGCATGTGCATCAAAGTCGTTTTAGGAACAGTGAAGGGTGGGTAAGGAGTTGCCAGATAGTAAATTAGAAGGGACAGGACTTAAGTTATCCCTAAAGGACAGGCGGTAGATCAGCAGGGAGAAGCAAGAAGGGAATTCTAGGCTGAGAGGTGGAATGGATAATGAAACAAAGGAACAAATGCACTAGAGGTATAAATAGGAAAACTGATGGGAACAAAGTGGATGCATAAGATGGAATCAAGTCGTGCTGCCTTGAAACTCCAGCTCTGCCTTTCCAAAGGTCTTTCCTTTTGAACCACAAAAACTCCAGGAAAGCTGGTGACTGGCATCTCCAAACAAATTCCAATATTCTTTATAAAGCAATTCCCGGCACACTAAGCCTCTCAGGAAGGTATGTAATGACTACCAGTGAAGCGTAAGCAGACAGACGTCTTATCTAGCTGATGAGGCTAGGCCTGCCCCCAGATCATTTATAGCGGAGGCAGGGCCTGAAGACAAGTCCTCTGATCCCCATTATGCTTCCTTCATTCTACCAAAAATAAGGGCTGCTGCTCTTCTATACAGCCTCTCCTGAAGGGTTCCCTTTACCAGCTGCTTACTCTATCATAAAGAGAACTGGGGATTCAGGATACCCACTAACCTAAATGACCCCAAACTACCAAGGCACAGTCTACCAAAGCCAATTATTTGGGAGTTCTAGGTTAAGGCAAGAATGTGGACAAGGAAAAAACCATAGGTCTCTGGGTAAAGGAGGAGGAAGCGGGCATCAAATATATGGTGATAGAAGGAGAACTGTCTCTGGGAGGTGAGCACACAGTGCAATACATACATAACGTAATGTAGAGTTGTACACTTGGAACCTATGTAATTTTTACCAACCAATGTCACCCCAATAAATTTATTAAAAAAAAAAAAAAAAAAAAAAAAGCCTTAGGTCTTTGACCACAACCTAACAGGGCTCACTTGCCCTGCAATTATGTAATTTGTTTATATTACTCACAAGCAAAGACATACAGGTAGAACCAGTTTAAAGCAGATGAGTTTTAAAAGGAAAAAAGAAAACAGTTGTTTCCTATCTCATAATCCTCTTTCTAGGCCATCGGCTCTAGGGGGCTGAGGCTCTATCTAAAAACACTACAAAATGAAGTAGTGCTCTGAATCCTGAAGTGATCCAGACTCTAGAAGAAAAACCCATAATCAGGAGAGCAAGAAATGTCTGCTGGTGGTAGAGTCAGAATGGAAACGATTAAAAAGCCGTCAAATCCCTTCTGCAAAGTCCACATTGGAAAACAGTGAAACTTTTTCACTGAAACTGTGGGGAAGTAGCGGGTGTGGAATGATTATTATTTTATATACAAAGTTGGGAGCTATGGCAACTAAAAGAAAAAGAAAACAAGTCTGCAAAACAGACTACAATGTAAGTCCAGGTTATGAAATTCCAGGGCAAGAAATAAGGGTAAAAAGTGCCCTGAGGTAGTGAGTGGGTGGGGTAGGTGGGGCTCAGGATTGGAGAGCTTGCTCTGGGGAAGTGAGCTAAACTCAGGAGATGCTACAGGAGGGGGGTGTTCGTTGAGGAAAGCACTGGACAGGAAGCAGCCTTCTCAGAATCAGACACACAACACCAGTGAGCATGACAGAATGGAAAGTGGGGAACACAGCTACTTGTCCAGAGACAGAAGGTACTGCTTTGCACAGGCAAGGGCCTTGGGGTTATTTCATGAAAAGTGACAGCATGTTTTCACCCAAGAACCTCAGCTGCCCACTCAAAAACCGAAGAGGCATGTTAGAATTCCAGTCCTTTCCTTCAGGCAGACTGCCTACCTGGGCCTGTTATCTCACAGCAAGAAGGAGGGAGGGGATATGGCCCTTGCTGCATTTCTGTCTCAAGAAGCAGGCCAGGGGGAAGTAGGAAGAGCACAGACCAGAAGAGAAGGCAAGGAGTCTGGGTTTAGACCCCAGCTCTGCCATAGGTTTACTGGATGGCTTCTTAGTTCAAAAGAAAACATGGGAAGATTAAGGTATGATATAAAGATGGCTACAATTCTGGACAAATCCCTGAACCTCTAAATAGCCTCAGTCTCCTAATCTACCAAATGAGATTGACACCCACCCCACATATCACTGAGTTGATCACAGGCATGAAATACATTTGGCCAAATGTAAGACACTTTGAGGGCATTGCATCCTGACCATCACTAACACCATCATTCCCAGTGGACCTCAGGCAAGTCCTAGGAAGTCACTGATTTCAATTAATCCCAGTGCTATAAGCACAGAATAAAGCCCTTATCCGTTAGGCAAAAGATGAAGCTGAGAGCAGAAAATGAAAGTGGATGATGACTCCACATCTTATTTCTCAGGCTGTTACAGCTCAAAAAACAGACAGGCCACTCTCTTTTCTGAGTGCCCTCTCTACCTGAACAGCACTCCCTGTCCAAATCTCTGCAGATGCATGTGGGTGTGTACCTTAGGGCCCAGCCTGAAGGCCAACCTAATAACATTGTCCCATCTCCCAGGTAACTTCTCTTTTCTAAGCAGTCAAGGCCCTAGTCTTAAAATTCACCAATGTGGCTGTGAATTGGAGAAGGGAAAATGGTCAAACTTTCAGGGATTATCAGACACTGGCTCTGAAATAACATTAATTCCTGGAGACCCAAAATGTCCCTATGGTTTGCGAGTCGGAGTAGGGGTTTACAGAGGTCAGGTGGGCCCAGACGGTCCCTGAAGCCAGCCTGTGGTTATTTCCCCAGTTTCGGAATGTGTAATTGGAATAGACACACACAGCAACTCGTAGAATCCGCAAATAAAATTTACAAGTTTTTGAATGGCTAGAAACAAACATATTTACCTAGGTTTTATAATCCCGTTGTTTGGAATAATCTGACAGTTCTGTAAGATTAGTGAGCATTAAAGATTTGGCTTCCTGGGGGTGGAGAGAAAAATGAGTGTTATTTGGAGGTGGTAAGGATTTGAGGTAAATTGACCTTTGAGAGCCCACTGGGTTCCAGGCACTATTTTAAAGGCTCATTACATGAGCTGTCTCACCTCATTAGACATTGTTTTAGAGGTAGGAAAACTCAGGTTAAGCAACTTGCCCAAGACCACTGCCATGAGTGGCTAGGTAGGATAGGAGCCTCTACAGCCAAGTCCTTCCACCAGACAATGCTATCTTCTGGGTCACAGGGACTAAAAGATGCACTGTGATAAAAGGCAGGCCCACCTGAATGGCTTTATTATCTTCCCTCCAAGTCCAATAGCCAGGAAACCATGAAATAAACTATTCCAAAACATATCAGAGAAAATGGGAAGAAAAATCATGTAGGTGTCTCACAGTAACGAGCTCTCATTACTCATGGGAATAATAAGTGTTGAAGTCTCCTACAAAATGTGGCCTGCTCAGTCCACAAACTGGAGGCCAACATGTTCAGCATAAGGGTCAGTATGAGCTGCAGAAGGGGAGGCAGGCACCTGCTGGAAAGGGATATAAAATACCCAGGATTTTACAAGCCCATTTCCAAACCGCCTCTATTAGATTTCCATTCCACTGAGACATTTCCTGAGAACATGTTGCTGTCAGATACCAGTGATGAGTTAAGAAGTGGTGGTCTCTGCTTTTATATTATAAAGCAGGAATGTCCAATCTTTTGGCTTCCCTGGGCCACACTGGAAGAACTGTCTTGGGCCACACATAAAATACGACAGCTGATGAGGAAAAAAAACGCCTCAATGTTTTAAGAAAGTTTACAAATCTGTGTTGGGCTGCATTCAAAGCTGTCCTGGGCCACATGTGGCCAGCAGAATAGACAAGCTAGTCATAAAGGTTCCCAGTAATTAAAGCAGAATGACTCCAGCTCTGAGAACAAGGAGAAAGGCGCAGTCCTGCCTGAGGAGTAGGGAAAGGCAGTGCGGATGGAAGAAAGGCAGGCTGAGAATCCCAGCAAGCGTGGCAAGCACAGTGAGCTGTGACCTTGCTGTGAGATGCAGCAGGAGGTGGGTACAAATAAGGTTGGAGATGAAGAAGCTGGAGTCAGGTCATGAGAGGTGTCTGGCAGACAACAGATTTGAACTTCAACTCTAAGAAATGGGAAGTAACTAAAAGTTCTTGATCTATTTCAGAAAGATATACTACTCACTGAATCTAAGAAGTCATTGATTTTAAGAACATGCCTTTTAAGTAAGATCTACAGGCTGCTGACAACACCATAGTATGTATGCTATTGACTAAGCTGAGTTCTGACTCCAATATTAACATGTGCAAGAGCATGTCTGAGAATTGATGAAACAAGTTCCCTCTGGAGGCATGAGGACTTCGGAGATGGAAGACTGACTAGTGGCCAAAAGACTCATGAGGAGGTTTTGAAAAAGTGAGGGCTGGCAGGGGAGGGGGCGAGAAGGGGATGAAAAGTCTGGAAGATTTAGCATCAACAGAGCTTACCACCCATCCAATGTGATGGCTGGAAGAATTCAGAGTACTCCAGCCCAGCCTCTCTTCTTACTCAACCCCCTACACCTCCTTAGGTAAGTATATCCCCTTTCACAAGTGAGGAAATTGAGGCTCGAAAGATTAAACAGCTTCCCTTTGGCCTCACAGCTACTTAAGGGGAGTGTCCACAGCCTGGCTTCCTAACTGTGCGGCTCCACTACTGCCTCTCAGTGCCAGCAGAATTTAACACCGGGATGATTTATTTCCACTTTGACCCATGCTCTGTGTTAAGTACGCTCTTCTGAATGATATGCCCCCAAGGAGTTTGATGTTCATCCAGTCCCTAGTGCTGAAGGTCCAACCACATGACATGCAGGCTCACTTTTCTGTAGAGGACTAATTACAGTTTCGACTTAAATATGCTCAGATGATAATTCAGCAATATGCATCACAAAATCTTTTTATTTTTTATTTTTAAAGATTTATTGTTTTTGAGAGAGACAGAAATACAGAGTCAGAGACAGAGAGAAGGGGGAGGGCCCAGAACAGTCTCCACAATTGCACATCATTGGTTTTTCCACATAGTTTCATTCCACAGGTGGGAGTGAGGCTGCACAGGGCAGGAACTGGGCCGGGGTCTCGCCCCGGTGAGAACTGAACTGGGGGCACTCCCCAGTTCAGCATATGGGTCCGCACGGGCTGGGGCCGGGATTCGATCCCCGGCCCCCAGGGCTGCAAAGTGAGCACCTAACCCACTGAGCCATCCCGGCTTCCCCCGCATCACAAAATCTTAAAAATACTCAATCCATTTCACATAAGAACCCCACTTGAGCAATTCAGTCTGAGTATCAAAAAAACAAAACAGAAAAAACCCCTACCACCAATAGCAACAACAAAAAGGGCACACAATGTACCCAGAACTGGTATTCCGGACAGCACAGAAAAAACAAGTGGTGGAAACAACTTAGTTACAGTACTGCCACTTGTTGCACGCTTTCGAGGGCCATTATTAAACTCTGACAAAATTTACTTAAATAAAAAAAACAAAAAACAAAATCCGCATAAATAAGATTAATGTGAAATAAATAAAAAATGAAACTATAATGTGGAAGAAAAGGATTAGAAAGAAATCTAGAAAAATGAAGTTTGAATTCATTGACTAAAGCCACCCCCATTTTTGATTAGTTAAGAGCTGAATACTCAGGTATTTTAACAAAGTGGATCAGCTGACGATCAGTCCTCAGAAGCCGCTGAAGACAAGGACTTATCCAAGGAAAGATGAGAATATAGACCAGGCTCTGGTCCCATCTCAGTGACCTTGGGCCGTGTCACTGCAAGAGGCTGGGTCCACTGTTAAAAGGAGCCAGCCAGGCCTGCGGTCAATGCCATCCTCACTCATCCACCTACATGGCTATGTGACCCTGGGTAAATGTCATAAGAGCCCATGAATGTACTTCATCTTCCATAACCTGGGAAAAAACACCCAACTGGGCTCTTGTAGGGCTTAATTGTGACATAGGAAGTGACTTACATGGCACCTGGACACCCAAGCACACAGCTCCTGGGTGTTACTTATGTCAGCGTGTCTAGACAGCACTGGCAGCCGTCCAACATGGACATGAGGCAGGATAGCAAGAACATGGACACCACAGCATGACCCCCTGGTGTGGTGCTGGACAAGTTACTTGATCTTGATGGATCTTAATTTTCTCACCTGTAAGACCAGGTTACAAAAACACCAACTTAAAGTGGAGAGGATTAAATGAGAGAACAAAATATGAAAATACTATGAAAGGCTAGCTATTCGGACTTGATCATAGGGGTCTGGTTAAAACGCAATTTCCAACACCAGGCAGAGTGGGGCATAGCCCATGGCAGTCCTGGCTTGTTTCTCTCTCCATACGCAATGGGCCTTGCCACATACCTAGGCCTTAGCCAGGATCGCTTCTGATTTACCCTCTTACAACCCACCCTTCCCTCCCCTAACTTCATCCACATTCCTGGCAGCTGTGGCCCCCTCGAGTCCCTCTCCCAGGCAGCAGTGAAGTGACAGATGCTGTGCTATGTCCATCTCCTCCATTAGACTGGGTGCCTACAGTGGAGGGAAACCAACTCTCTGGGCACCCCACACATAGCTAGCCCTTGGGTCACTGGATGGAATCAATCAAGATGAGACCTGTGTGCTGGAGAGGCTTAAAAAAGAAAAAAAACAGGGAAAGTTCTAGTATAGGGTATGCAGAATATGTAAATTAAAGTCAACTAGGTAAGCATCAGAATTTGAGTCCCTAAGCAGGACTCCTGGCCCTAAGAATACCAAAGGCTAAATTGGAGCTGACAATAAATTCATGTTCTATTAGAAAGCTAAGCTCTCCTTGAGAGTTTACACACTATAAAAAGCCCTCCCGGGGAAGCCGGGATGGCTCAGTGGGTTGAGCGCTCACTTTGCAGCCCCGAGGACCGAGGATCGAATCCCGGCCCTGGCCCGTGTGGACCCATATGCTGAACTGGGGAGTGCCCCCAGTTCAGTTCTCACTGGGGTGAAGACCCCGGCCCAGTTCCTGCCCTGTGCAGCCTCACTCCCACCTGTGGAATGAAACCATGTGGAAAAACAAATGATGTGCAATTATGGAGACTGTTCTGGGCCCTCCCTCTTCTCTCTGTCTCTGTATCTCTCTCTGTCAAAAACAATAAAAATAAATCTTAAAAAAAAAAAAAAAGCCCTCCCCAATGCAACCCCAATTAACCAATACTCTCAATTAAGTAAGGGTTGTTTCTATCTCCTGGGGCCAGTATCTAAAATCCCCAATGCACACAGAAAGAAAGCAGTCAGTCAGTAGCAGGAGAGAAGTCTGCGTGGTTGTCCTAAGACTTTCAATAGACCAGAAGGGAGGAAAGGGTCCCCGGCAGCTGAGACAGGGAAGGTACCAATAGAAATCAGCAGTGCCACAAATAGTGAATAATATGTAGATGAAAATAAACAGTAGCCAAACAATTTTATGCCCATTTAACAACCCAGAAAAACAGAACCACCCAGAACTTAAGCCACTTGACCCAAGATGGAAGCACAGCTGTTAAAGAACTCAGATGCAATCTAGAATGCTTGGGTCTGGATCCTGACTTAGCTATTTTACACCAGGCAGTTTCATTAACCTCAGTGCCTCAGTTGTCTCCCCTGTAAATTAGGGATAGTTACAGTACATCCAAAGGTGATTGTGAAGACTGAATCAGTTAACTGGTATAAAGTCTTTGGAACAGACCTGGCACATTGCAATTGGTAAGTTTCAGCTCTTATTAATAGGGTGAAACTGGGACTAAGACCTCCTGACTCCAAGTCAATACCCGTATTCTATTGTATCCCCTTAATTTCAAGGACCCCAATGCCTCCTTTTCAGTCACTGTCACAGCAGCCAAAGATCACTCACTATTCGATTCTCTGCTTTTACCAAGGGGATTTCTAACCTCTGAGGCCTCAGGCTATGGCAGAGAATTCAGAGTTGCTTTCTAGAGGTCTGGGCAGGAGTGGCCCGGGGCTGAGCCTAAGGTTTCCCTAGGCACAGGCTGGGGGAGTTTGCAGGCTGATAGCCACTCCCCTGCCTCCCTCCCCACACCACTCTCCTTTCAGGTTACTAAAGTCTTCCTTCTCTGCTTCCCCATGTGCCTCTTATACTCCCAGAGGGAACCTCCACGGGTTTCTAGGATGTCCACCAATCACTCATGACCTTGCACTGCGGTCACTTGGGCACGTGTCTTCTATGTGCCTCATGGTGGAAACTTTGCATAGCCTCTTCTGTTACAATGCGTGGCTCAGAATCACCACTGGTGCACAGACAAGACTACCCTTCAGGGGCTGAGATTCTAATCCCTGTCATGGCACCTAAAGGTAGAGCAAACACCAAATAAACTGGTAAGGCACAGCTGGTGTCTTACCAAGTTGGGATAAGCTGAGCTTATCCAAACTTCTAATTTACTCGGTTTCTTGAGACTTGTGAGTTTGTCCTGCCTTTTTCCTTTAGTCCTTAGGATCAGTATGTGCTTTAGATAAAGAGCACCAGAGTTCAAGTTTGACAATGAGCTCAGGCTTGCCTGCTATCTTCTAAGTAGCAGTGATCTTGAAGTTAGTTTTACATGCAAAAAAGCACTGATGATGCCTTAACTCAGGTTTGTCCAACCTGCAGCCCAGGAAGGCTTTGGATGAAGCCCAACACAAATTTGTAAACTTTCTTAAAACATTGAGGGTTTTTTGGCGATTTTTTTAAAGCTCATCAGCTATAGTTAATGTTGGTGTATTTTTTGTGTGGTCCAACCCAAAAGGTTGGACAGCCTGCCTTAAACCCTTTTTGTGAAAAGTATTTAAAAGTTAGACACCAACACATCAACCAAGTAATTCACAGGATTGCTAATCTGGTTTTAAAAAGTCTGGGAGGCTGGTTTGAATACTGCCACTAGCTCCTTTGGGGCAAGTTCTGTCCCTTTTCTGGGCTTCAGTTTCCTTCCCAGTGAAACAGAAGCCAGATCAGACATCTAAGACTGCTATAGACTCTCTGAAGCTTCTGTTCTTTACATAATGCTCTGGGTAGGGCTTGTTTGGTCTACATTCAGAGAGAAAAGGACAGACACAAAAATCTATTAAAGTTGGAGAAGACCAAGAACTGTATTAAGAAGTTTCCCTTTTCTTTTGAATATTCAATTGTTTATGCATCAAATAATTTGTTAAGACTACAGAAATGCCTTCTGAGCATTCACTGGAGAGTTCGTCCTGATGGGGAAAAACAGCTATTTGGCACAATTGTGAAATAAATTATTCCTCCTTCTCTTTTCTGCCTATCCACAGGGTCCTAGGCTCCCTTCTTTCAAGCCCACCTTTGTTGCCAATTTCTAGCTAACTTAGGATTTTCATTCTTGTCGATTCTGTACAATACTCTGGTACAGAGCCCTTGTTAATGAACCAACTTGCCTTTTCCTCCTGTGACCTTGATTAGCATTTAAGTCTTCTACCTTCTACAGGTCCTCAAGCTTTTCAAATTAAGTTCCTTTGGGGCAGAGTGTTTTTCCCCCTGCAAATAACACTACAGGGATTCAGTAATACAAGCATACCTCATTTTCTTGCGCTGCACAGGTGGTGTTTTTTTTTTAACCAACTGAAAGCAAGACCTTCCACCAGCAAAAACATTACAACTGGCTTTATTGTGGTAGTCTGGAACCAAATCCACAATATATCCAAGGTGTGCCTATACGTATATGGATTTGGTTTAATTGAGACTTCAGGCAAGTTAAATTAACACTTTTTGGTCTGTTTCAAAATTACTCAAAATTGCTTAAGACTGTGGAAAAGTGACAGCATGGATTACTTAATGATATAGCTCAACCAGATTATCTCTAAGATTCCTTTTAGCTCTAAAATTTCTGCAAATCAGTATTTTGTAAACCCAGGGCCTCAGGGAAGATTAAGAATGCTAAACTGCAAGGAAAATGGAGTAATTTGGGTTTTTGTTCTCTACTTTAATATTAATAGCACAAAAACAAAAAACCTGAATGCCTATTTACTGCTTTCTAAATTAACACTTGACATGTAAATTTCAATGTCAGTTTCATAAGCCAAGGAAATTCTTTACTGTTCCATCTCCAAGCCCAGAATATTACCTGACCCATAACAGAGGCTCAAATATGCAAGACTTTAAACTACTGAAAGGGACATATTAAGTATGCAGCCTAATACCAAATATTTCATTTTGCAAGGCCTGTGTTAGTTCACAAAGGGAGGGAAAAAAATACCATTGTTTCTGTCAATTTGGTGTTCCCAACAACACAGGAAACATGATGTACTCTACGGTCAAACAAGTTTGGAAAACTTGAACACGAACATTGTGAATACTGAGGAGGACTGATGGTAGAAGACTCAAAATACTTCCTGAACTTACTGAGGCAATGAATTTCTCCTTATCTGACTGACATTTCCAGGCTGCATGGCAGCCCTGTGACACAGATACCCTGATCTTAGGGATAAATTATTCCCACAGGTTAGAAACAACTTGTCCCATGTCTCATGCAGTCAGTTCAGACAAGCCGTAACTGAAAGTGAGTCTAACCCCTGAGTCCATATTAACCATGATGCTGGCTGCCAGTATTTACTCTGGAGTTATGACAAATTCTACAAGAGGGAAGTCTGAACAGTACAGCTGACCCTTAAACAACAGGGGTTTGAACTGTGCAGGTCCACTTATATACTGGTTATTTTAAATACATACTGTAAACAGTTTTTTTCTCTAGCTTTATTGTAATACAGTATATAATACTTGTAACAAAATATGTATTAATTCACTGCTTATGTTTTCAATAAGGTTTCTGGTCAACAGTAGGCTATTAGTAGTTAAGTTTTGGGGAAGTCAAAAAAGTTACACATGGATTTTCAATGGAGTGAGGTGTTAACACCCCTAACCCCTGCATTGTTCAAGGGTCAACTATATTTATGTGTAGGGAGAAGAAGCAAGACTTCAAACCCAGGTTGAAGTTTCAAGCCTGGTATCAATGAACTGAAGGTAAGAGATTGGCAAATTCCCACATTCTAAGGCAGCCGTGTAACAGTGAAATCCAGACCATTCATTAACCAGAGCAGAGAAGACAGTCTGAAAGCGAAATGAAGAGCTTGTAAAACACAGGTGAGCTTAAAGAATCTACTGGAAAGTCTTTTCAAAACAAATACAGCCACCCTGAGGGGAGGGTGGGCTTTTCAGGATAAAAGCGGCAGGGATGGACTTAAGTGGAAGCCTGTTTTGAAAAAGAACTCCAGGTGATGTGGATCAGGCCCCTCGATCCACTGTCAAACACTGACTTGAAATGGGACAGGGAGTTCTCTTGGGATGGGTATGTAGGACCTTATAGTCAAGCAAAAGTTCCCAACAAAATGCCCTGTCTAGCCGCAAGCAAAATCCTACCCATTCTTAAAGGTCAGCTCTAGTTCATCCTGGGGTCGGAAGGCATCATTACCCATTTGAAAGATCTAGGCCTTGAATCAAGACAGATCTGGGTTCACATCACCTAAACTATAAAAAACTGTAAAGACACCACCAAGCGTACAACACAACATGATTTCCCTCATAAACTGATTAACCATCATTAACTTCTATTTGTTCATGTCTAATCCTTAGTTTCTCCATTTATAGAAAATGGAATAATTTTAGAATTTTACCTAAAGTCACTTCTATAAGGCACCTAGGACACTGAGGGGACTCAGATTAGTAACTTCTCCCAAGAAAGTCTCCTCAGACCCTTCTAGCTCACTGGTCTTCTCTCTGAACAAATCCTTGGCTAAGTGTAGTTATGAACAAGACATGTGGGTACTAAGCACTCAGGATGAACACACTCCCTAACTGCAGTGAAAACCCAGAAACTAGGATTAGCCTTTACAAGGTCTACAAAGCCCCCTTGCCTGGGATCTGACTTCCCTGTAAATAAAACCACTTCCAAGCCAGCCTCGGAGGATTAAGAAAAGATTAAGAATGCAAAAGTGGATGAAAAAGATGTCAGATGTTATGTGACAGGGTTATTATTCTGTGGGCCTCCAGGGTCTCAGCCAGAAAACCAACAGTTTGCTTGACTGCCCTAGGATGCAGGGCTGGGGGTCTCAAGAGGAAAAGGAAAACTAGGAAGCATGAGGTTGGGGGGTGGGGCTGGGAGGGTGTCAGGATCTTTGGAACCAGACTGGGAAGGGGTGTGGGTGGGTCCAGTGAAGTCTTTTTGTTTGCTTTGGGAGGGAAAGAGAAGAAGCCTCTGGAGAGTTGAGAAGGGAGGCTTCTGAAATTCTTCCACCAATTCTGAGCCCAAACTCCCTCCACTTCCAGACCCATCTTAAAAGTACTAGACGTTTCATAAATAATGGCTCACATGAAGACAACGGTTAGCAATTAATGAGCTCTTAAGAAAATCCCTGCTAACGCTTGTGGTAGGGACAGATCCTGGGTCCTGAGCTGAGAAGTGGGCTCGAATGTCTGGGCCCTGGAAGGGAGGGTGTGTCTGGGCCTAGGGGCCCCGAAGTCAGTTGGGGCCATGCCGTCCATAGCAGTGGGTCCAGGCCCTGAGCAGGGGGTGGGGAGGGGTATGGGCCGCAGGGCTCCTACCTTTGAGCGAGGTCTCCACCAGACGGAGGTAAAGCTGCGAGCTCTTGTTACCGTGGCTCATGCGCTGGGCTAGCCCGTTGCGCTGCAGGACGCACTCCTCAAACTGCACCACATTCTGGTGGCGCCGCTTGAGACTGGTCAGGGCCCAGAATTCGGCCAGCGCCAGCTCCACGTTTTCCGGGGCGTCGCAGCGGATCTTCTTGACCGCCACCCTGGCCCCGCTGCGCCCAGCCACTGCCTCGTACACCACGCCGTAGCTGCCGCGCCCGATCTCCGCCAACAGGCTGTAGCGCGGCCGCGCCGACCCACCGCCTCCCTCCGGCCGCCGCCGCGCTAGGTAGGCCTCGCCCGGGACCTCGGCCGCCACCGGATCCATGGCCTGGGCCGCTGCCGCCGGCCTCAGCTTCGCGCTGGGCGCCCGCGGCACTGGGCTTCGCCTTTTCCGCTCGGGGCTTTGTGTACCTCTGCGGGCGCCGTCCTCCGTCCCCGTTTCCATGGCTGCGGGCGGTGGGGGTAGCAGCAACGGCGCTGCCCAGGCCCCCTCTGCTTCATCCCTCCGTCCGACCCCTGGACGCGGAGGAGCGGGAGCTTGGATTGTGACCTGCGGGTGAAAGAATCGGTTAAGCGGCTAGGCCGAGGCGGGGAGGAGAGGAGCGCAGGCCGCGTCGCGTCCCACCTCCTCCCTCCTCCTCCTCCTCCTCCTCCGGCCGCTACGGCCCCTTTAAGACGGAAGCCACCGCTGCTCAGAGAACCAGGGAGAGGAGGGGAAAGCGGGAAAGACGAAACCACAGACAGTGGCTCCAGAGGGGAAACCGGAAAGAAGAGCAAAACCCGTCGCCTTCTCAGTTAATGTATCGTGTAGGCATAGGAAAAACGAGGCCCAACAGTCTTCATGATTTATTAAAATTGCCTTAAGAAGCAATTCGGACTGTGGAAATCTTCTTTCCTGCCTGCGACTTTGTGGGAATCCCCCTCTCCGTGTCCCGTCTGGTGTTTTCCAGGTGTAAACAGTCCATTGAATTAAGCCCGAGCAGAGCCTATCGGACTGACCCAAGTGCCCGAGGGCGGCGGGAGGAGGGGGTGGGCTTAAAAGTTCGGCGTCTCTGAGCGCGCCAGACGCAGGCCCAGGAGCCCTCCGCGGGCGCCCGGTGCGGCTGGGGCCGCTCCAGCCTCAGCGCTCACTTCCATTCCGCCGACCGCGCCCTTACCTGGCCGGCGCCCCTCCACTTCCGGACGGCCCGCTTCCCCTCTGGAGCCTCAGGCTGGCGATGGGCGACTCCCGGCCAGGGCCGCCTTCGGTACCGGGCAGCGCGAGAGGCAGTGGCCCGCGACGGGCATGCGTCCGAGTCCGCTGCTGCCCCGGTCGTAGCGGCGCCGCGCGGCGGGGAGAACCCGGCGGCCAGGCTCCCGCGCCTCTCCACGTGTTCGCGCCAGCTGACCCCTTTACATAACTTCTTTATATAACCCGCACTTCCCGCGGGCTCGCGGGCCAGCGGGGGCTCCTGGTGGCCCATTCCCCGGGAAGCCGGTCGAGTACCCACAGCCGCCTGGGTCGGGTCGCAGTCGACCGAGCAGCCGCAGCCGGGGCCCAATCACAGGCGAGAAAACCCAACCTACAAAAAGGCGCCAAATTCTCGCGATCCGCTGCGGCCTCCGGGTCTCCGCAGCCGCCTGCGTGTAGCAACCTTCTACCTCCTAGCCAGTGCTGTGTGAGGAGTACCTGCACGGAATAGGCGCCTAATAAATACTGATTGGTTGATTGGTTTGTCCGGTTTGATTGATTCATAGCTCTTTCCTGGGAACCGCCCGGACTGGGTTGGAATCCACACCCTGCCTCCAATTAGTCCCTTGCTGTTGGGTAAATCATTGCTCCCATCAGAGCCTCATTTTCCTCTTCTGCAAAATGGGTATACTGGGCCTTCCCTCCTAGGATTGCATGGGTTGTTTTTTTTAAAATATTTTGCTCAATGCTTTCTTAGCTCAATACGTGCCTTGTAGATGCCCAAAATACTTGTTAACTGAATCTGCAGATATTACTGAGTCCCCATAATGTGCTAGGTACCTTTCAAAGTCGGTGGGGAAAGAGTGAACAAAAGTCTCTACCTTAATTGAGATTCTGTGCCAGGAGAGGAGCCAAATCCTGTCTGTTACCTTGAGAAAGGTAATCAACTTTCTTGTGTCTCCGTTCCTCCTCTGTAAAATGGAAGAACAGTGGAGGAGTCACTGAGGTTATACAGTTAAAACCACTTAAGACACAATCTTGCACATAATAAATGTTAGATATTACTAAATAAATACACAGGATAACTTGACAACTGATGAAGAAAATGAATGAGCTGGGGGTTGGGGACAGGTCACTTCTGATCGCGTGCTCACTGAAAAATAACTTTTTAATAGGTTAAACTTCAAATTTTTACCGTATATAAATTGTAAGAATAGTAAACAAATTTCATATACTTTCTAACCAGAATAACATTATATTTTGCTACATTTTCATTATCATATTCTTTCTGGTCTTTGTGTGTGTGTACCGGTATATAAAACATGTATTTTGTTTTTTCCTAAATCATTTTAGAGTAAGTTTCAGAATCATGTCCCTTTATCACAATATATTTCTGTGTATTTCCAAAGAACAAGGATGTTCTCTTGCATAATCTCAGTACAAGGATCATGATCTGGAATTTTAACAACAATATGATTGTTTTATTTAATATACCTTCCATATTTTAATTTTGCTAATTTTCCCAATAATGTCTTATAGCTATTTCCAAGGATTTCATTCAGGATCACTTATTGCATTTAGTTGTCTCATGCCTCTTGTTTCCTTTAATCTGGAAAAGCAGTGAGTTACTCATCCTTTTTTCTGTCTTTCATGACCTTGGCATTTTTTATATTACTGGTGAGGTATTTTGTAGATGTCCCTAAATTTGGATTTGTCTAACATTTTCTCAGGATTAGATTAGGGTTATGCATTTTTGGCAGAAATACCAAAATTCAGAAAAAAAAGTTGTGTCCTCAGTGTACATGTTGGGAGGCACATAACATTGGTTTGTCCCAATATTGGTGATGTTAACTTTGATCATTTGTTTAAGGAGGTGTCTGCCAAGGTATTCCACAGATAAATTGACCTTTTCCCTTTGTAACTATTAATTATCTTGTGGAAAGAGTTTTTGACACTATCCGGTTCTCCACCACACTCTCACCTGATTCTTTTAGCATTCATTGATTCTTGCCTGGGTCAATTATTATTATAATTGTTGCAAAATGGTGATTGAAAAGCTTCTATTAGTCTGCTAGGGTTGCCATAACAAAACCATGAGGCTGGGTGGCTTGACATAAATTTATTTTCTTCACATTTCTGGGGGCTAGAAGTCCAGGATCAAAGTGTTGGTAAATTTGGTTTCTTCTGGGACCTCTCTCCTTGGCTTACAGGTCGCCTGTGTCCCCACAAGACCTTTCCTTGGATTGAGCGTTTTTTCCTCTTGTTAGGACACAAGTTTTATTGGATTAGGACCCCACCTTCATGGGCTGATTTTAACTTAATCTCCTCTTTAAAGACCTTATCTCCGAATGTTACATTCTAAGGTGCTGGGATTTGTGAATTCAACATGTGAATTTGGGGGGGGAGGGGGAGGGAGGTGTTTGGGAGGGCAAAATGGCGGTTGTAGCAGGGGGTGCTGAGGGTGTTAGAGGGTTAAGGGAAGAGAAGCTAACACAGGGGTACTGAAGGTGCTGAAGGACAGAAACTTGTGGGTATGTCAAAGGCTGTTTCCAGCCCTTGTATTAGCAAGAGCTTCTCTTGCTAATACAATGCAACTCAACAACAACTAGGTGGGAGAGATAGTATGTCCCCATGTTATGAATGCCAAGATTGAGCCTTGGAAACTCCTACATCACAGACAAGTGTAATAGCTGGAATTGGAACCCTGGTATTAGGGGTTGGTATCTAAGGTCTTCATCATTATACTGACGGTTCTCAAGATTGAGAGCACATAAGCATCACTTGGAGGGCTGGTTAAAGCCCAAATTGCTGGGTCCCACCCTCAGAGTGGCTGTTGTTGATGTTGCTGGAATGAAGACCACTCTTTGAGAACATTACATTGCCCCTAGACTGAGCAAAAAGCTGAGGCGATTGTGGAGGACTGGAGTTTTGACAAAGAATTTAGGGACGAATTGGAGCTATTACATAGAAAACTAAGCAAAAACCAAATATGAGATGAGGTAATTATTAAAGACAAGAAAACAAAAACACTTTATAAGAAAAATATTGTAATCATCATAAGCTACAGTGCTCAGCTGGAAATCACATTGCATTGCCATTACAATGTAAAAACAACACATTGATTTAACAAAAAGTTATGATACAATTATTTGGGGAAAATTGGAAAGGGTGTATGTGTGTGGAGAATAAAGAGAGGAAAACTAAATTATTTTCTTCCATAGCTGTAAGTTAATAGAAAAGGTCTAAAACGAGAATATCTTGCGGTGACACCATAATCAAGATCGAAGAGGTAACCACAGAATTAGCGATTGCTTCATGGCATGGGACTATGGGACAGGGGATTTTTGGTATAAGCCTTGTAGTAGTATTTAATTTGAAATTGTAACTAAGTCTTAAACAGTATATATATTTATTACTTGGATTAAAATTAAAAACACAGATGGGCATGGGCTTTAGCCACCAGTGAAGCAGCCTGTCAGCTTGGTGGCGCTGTCGGGCTTCTGGCCATGCTGTTCACCTGTTGTCCTTGTATGGATCACCTAAAAGCATCTGGAGGGTTGCAAGTACCCAGATCACACCCTGGGACCACTGCACTAGAGACACGGCACCCAGGAAGACTCCACAGAGAGGGTCTGTTGTCTATTTTAAAAAGATGGAAGCAAATACAGCCACCCTGTTACAAATTTCAAAAGGTTCTTCCTATCAGCCACTGAAAAGGCTCCAAAACTGCATTTCTTCCTCTCTCATCTGGGAATTGCATAAAATTTTTTTTGTCAGGCTATATTTGCTGCAGAAAATTGGTTGCTAAGTTCTTAGCAGTTGTTTATGATTTTTGTAAAGATAAAGCATTATAATACAGTACTAAGAGGGCCAATGTCTTTAATTCTGTAACTACCGGAGCATTCAGAGTCAATGATTGGGGAATCTGGTTGAAATGCACACAGCTGTAAGGCAACAAAGTGCACTTGATCAAAGTGTAAAGCAGTAACAGCCTTTTAGGAAGGCAATTTGATCATTCATTGTTTACTAATATATTTTAAAATTAATACTCTTTGATCCAGCAGTTTCATTTCTAGGATTTACCCTATAGAAATACTTACCCAAGAGTAGTAGAACAATATCGGTGCAACAAGGATTTTGGTGGTCATTTGTAACAGTAAAATATTAGAAATACTCAAGTGCCAGACACAGGGGATTAGTTACGTGCCACCACACATTTGAATAAGAGTATAATGCAGCCATCAAAAGAAGCAATGAACGCTGTATGTACTACCACAGAATAAATATTCACTTTGCATTCTTACATAAAAAAGCAAATATAAACTAGGATCTATAGTGTGACCTCATATTTTGTTTAGAGTTTGTATACATAATTGGTAACCTTCATTGAGTTGTGTCTCTGTATTCAGAACTGTCCTAAGTTCTTTATATAGACTAATTTATTATCCCAATAAGCCTATAGGATAGATTTTATTATTGTCTCCATTTTCTATAGAAACTAAGGCACCTGGAAGTTACGGGACTTCCTCAAGGCCATACCATGAAGAGAGTGGTACGTTTTTTTCTGTAGATATGAAAAAACAATCAAATGCATTTAAGAAAATAACGTGCAATCATGTAGACTACACCCCATCACTCAAGTGCTTTATGAGTGCTGATTAAGCTTCTACTGTTTGCCAGCTTGGGGACTGACATGACTTAAATCCGGTTCCTAACATGGAGGAACTCATGGTCTAGGGAAGCCACAAAGAAAGAAATATCCAATCCACAGTCTTTTTAGCTCTTTTGCACTGTGATTTTACTTTAGATTTGGGTTTGCCAATGAGAAATGAGGCTACGTCAGATATCAACGCTCAATGTGTTGCCTCTTTCAATTAAAGGGAACCAGGTGCTGTGCTGGGCCCTGAACATTATACACTACCTTTCTTTCTCTATAAAACTTACTGGTTCAAGCAACCAAAAATGTACTTACTGGGCATTAGGCCCTGTGTGAGTTGAGGGTCCCAGGATGATGAAAACAAACTTTCTGCTGGCAAAATCTGGTATTGTGTGGACAATTGCCATATTTACAAATAATTGCAGTTCTTCCTGATTGATGAAAATGATAGTAACTAATATTTAAGAAGTGCTTACCAGGCACTTCTTAAATATACTAATTTATTGAATTCTTAACCCTGTCATATATTACATATTATTATCTCTATTTTACAGGTGAGGAAACAGGCACAGAGAAGTTAGGCAACTTGCCCAACCTCACACAGCTAGAAAGTGGAAGACTGGGGAATTTCAACCCAAGTTCCCTATGAGTGCTTTGAAGAGCACAACTGAAGAGCCCAACTTTTGATAAAATCATAAAATAGTATTAACAACTGTAACAGTACCTGTTGAAAATCATACAGAGCTTTGTGAGTCTGAAGTACTGCATAGACTTGTCTCAATATTAAGTGCTCCCAAATATAAAATGACCTTCCTGTTTTTCACAATGAGAAGATTCGAGAAAAAAAAATTGAGGTGGGCGGGGGGTGGGGGGGGGATGTCAAATATTTAAGTTCTTAAAGCTACAGATGAAATAAATGTCTATGTAGACTATTTCCTTTATTATTTTACATATGCACATACTTTCAAGATTAGTAATACATTATTTAGATCATATATATTTAAAATATATTTTAATATATAATATATTACTTTAGAAATATTGGATTTTTTTTCATGCTCACATTTTATAAAACAATTTTATTCCATCTCCTTCTGTGCACCTTTGATCTTGGTATTTTTATTATCACCAGCGATGCTTTTTTGAACCACCCACTCACATTCTAGATCACATAAATTTCATTCCTATCTAACTTGTTTGCGATCCATCACTTTTTGAAGCTTTATATCATACTATCACTGTAATATTTTATCCTCAAAGTCCCAGTTCACTCAATCTTAGGACAGTATTGTTTCTGCATTTGTCCTATTGATTTATATTTGCAATCACAACATCCTAATACTTTAATGTACTGCTTTTAAAAGTCCTCCTCTAATTTCCAGTCAAAATAGAATAGATAAATGCTGTGCTTGCCTCCTCTCACAACCACATCAAAATTACAATGAAACTGCAGTACAACTATCATTGAGAATCTCCTGAAGTCTAGATGAATCAAAGCCCTATAACTAAGAACATACACTAGAAGCCACCTCAAGACTGGTAGGAAGTGTAGAGACATGGAATGGTCTGGTCTCACACTCCCGGGTGACCATTAAAAACTGGGAGGGATAGCTCAGCTGTGGATGTCCTCTCATGAGGAGTGGGGTGTCCCAGCCCCACACTAGGCTCCCCAGCCCTGAACTCAGGACTGGGGAGGAAAGTCCCCATAAATTCTGGCTGTGAAAACCAGCAAACATTGTAGCTGAGGAGATGGAGGATGGCTGCAGACCTAAGCATTCCTTCTGAAGGGCTCATGCATGGACTTAACTTGTTGCAGCTTCTCTCTCTCTGAGCTCCAGTGTTGGGGCAGCAGCTTGAAAGGTACAAGGGACATACAGGGAGGAACTGGATTGTCTGGCTTCAGGGCAAGGGCTGGAGGGACAGCTTTCTCCCTGATGGAGGAGCTGGTGGAAGCCATTATTTCTTTGTTGAGCCCTCCCTCATCCCAGCATGCAGAGGGGGCCACCATATCTGAGTCTCCATCAACCTGACTGACACTATTTGTCCTGTCCCGGTGATCCCTGAGACTGCCCCATCCAACTTGTGGACCCACCCAAACTGGCTTTTCCATACTCACAGCTTGTCTTGGCTCATGCTGTAGACTTTCCTAAAATCTCTTAAAGGTTCTCAAAACCAAAAAGAAACACACCTGACTTCGGTGTGTCCTGTACTTCTGACTGAGCAGCCCTATGCCTAGCATGAGTGACAGCTGGCCTTTGGTTTGTAGCTGGTCCTCTCAAGGCACCTCCAACTCCAACATGGATAATGGCCACTTGTGGATTGCTTTGTGGCTCATGCCCGGTGGCCCTGAGCAGGGTGCAGGGTGCTGCTGAACTTGGTCTGTGACAGGGCCCTCTCCCAGGAGGCCCCACAATGGTCAGCTTCAGACTGAGCTGGAACATCACCTGGCTGCCTCCAAGGATGACACACCCAAAGGGCACACTGGGAAGGCACCAGAGCCCTGCTAAAGCAAACCCTGCTCTATAGGGTCAGCCCCTGCACAACAGCTCCTTCACTGTAGTCATGGCCAGTCCTCACAACCAATCAGCCTGAGAATCAATCCCTCCCACTCATGTGCCAACAGCAACCAAGACTCAATTACAACAGGAGGGCACACACAACCCATACAGGGAACACCTGTCTGGAGCACCCAGCCGTGGTGACCAGGGAGACTGTATCACTGCGCCCCCCAGGACACCTACTACATAAAAACACTCTACTAAGACCAAGAGGCATAGCAGCCCTACCTAATACATAGAAACAAACATAAGGAGGCAGCCAACATGGGGAGACAAAGAAACTTTCTCACGTAAAAGACCAGAACAAAGCTCCAGAAAAAGAACTAAACAAAACGGAGACAAGCAATCTACCAGACACAGAGTTCACAACACTGGTTATAAGGATGCTCAATGATTTCAGGAAGAACTTCAACAAAGAGAAAGGAAGCATAAAAATGGAGATGGAAAACATAAAAAAGAAATAGAAACAAAGAACACAATAACTGAAGTTAATATATTAGGAAGAATGAACAGTAGATTAGAGGGAGCAGAGCATCGAATCAGTGATTTGGAATAGAAGGTAACAGAAAACACCCAATCAGAACAGCAAAAAGAATCCCCCCAGATTAGGATAGTTTAAGGAGCTTGTGGGACAATATCAGTATGATGTACATTTGCACATAGGGGCACCAGAAGAAGAGCTAGAGCAAAGAATTCAAAACTGATTTGAAAAATTAATGATGAAAAACTTCCCTAATTTGCTGAAATAAATAGACATACAAACCCAGGAAACAGAGAGTGTTCCAAACAAGATGAACCCAAAAAGGCCCATACCAAGACACATCATAATTAAAATGCCAAATAATCTTAAAAAGCAGCAAGAGAAAGGCGGTTAGTTACCTACAAGGAGCTCCCATAAGACTGTCTGCTGATTTCTCAATAGAAACTTTGCAGGCCAGAAGGGAAGCACACAAAATATTCAAAATGATGAAAAGCAAGGACCTATAACCAAGATTACTCTACCCAGCAAAGCTATCACTTAGAATCAAAGGACAGATAAAAACTTCCCAGACAAGAAAAAACTAAAGGAATTCATCAACACCAAACCAGAATTACAAGGAATCTTAGAGGGACTTCTTTACAATGAAAATAAATAAATAAATAAATAAATAACTAGTCAATAATATAAATAATAAAATGGCAATAATCAATCAACAATTACTTTCAATGTAAGTGGATTAAATGCTCCAATCAAAATATAGGGTGGCTGAATGAATAAGAAAGCAAGAACCTTACATATGCTGCCTACAGAGACACTTCAGATTGAAAAACACACACACAGGGGATGCCAAGATGGCTCAGTGGGTTAAGTGCTCACTTTGCAGCCCTGAGGTCTGACCCAGCCCTGGCCCGTGTAGCCCCATATGCTGAACTGGGATGTAGCCCCTACTTCAGTTCTTGCTGGGGCGAGCTTCCCATGTGGGAGGCACCCGGCTCGGTTTCCACCCTGCATGGCCCCCTGCCCACCTGTGTGGAATGAAACTATGTCGAAAACTGAAGACGTAGGACTATGGAGACTGCTCTGGGCCCTCCCCCTTCTCTCTGTCACTCTCTGTCTTGCTCTCAAAAAATCAATAAAATAAATCTTCAATAAAAAAGAAGAAAGACACACACAGACTGGAAGTAAAGACATAGGAAAAGATATTTCATGAAAATGGAAACAAACAGAACAAAAATGTTAGGGTAGCAATAATTATACCAGACAAGATAGACTTTAAAAGAAAAGCTTTAACAAGTGACAAAGAAGGACCCTGTAATCCTAGTTTGGGGTATTTGTCAAAACAAAAACAAAAAAACATAAAACATGACTTCAAGGGGACACGTGCATCCATATGTTCATTGTAGCATTGTTTATAATGGCCAAGACATAGAGGCAGCCTTGGTGTTCATGGATGGACGAATGGATAAAGAGGTGGTACATATATACAGTGGAATATTGCTCAGCCATTGGAAGGGAATGGGTTCTTGCCATCTGCTGTAGCATAGATGAAGCTGGAGGGTATCGTGCTGAGTGGAGTATGTCAGACTGAGAAAGACAGATGCAATGTGATTTTGCTTATATGTGAAATGTAAAGGACAAAAGAAACAAAACAGAAACAAATTCATAGATACAGAGAACATTTTGATGTTTGCCAGAAGGGAGGTGGGTTTGGGGAATGGAAGAAAAAGGGGAAGGGATTAAGAAGTACACATTGGTGGTTACAAAATAGTCATGGAGATGTAAAGTAAAGCATAGAGAATATAGTCAGTAATATGGTAATAATTGTCTATAGTACCAGGTGGGTACTAGACTAGTCATGGAGGTGACTTTGTAAATTATATAAATGTCTAACCACTATACTATACACCTGAAATTAATGTAAAATAATATTGAATGTAAATAAGTAAATAAAAATGCAATAAAAATAAAATAGATTTAAAAAGTCCTCCTTATGAGGCTTGCATCTATATAAGGGGTATGAGCTCAACCCCCAGTATAATAACTACATCTGTGCTAAAAATTGTTTGGTTTTTAAAAACCACTTACTTCAGGTGATTTCTATAAATTTATATTCTACAAACTATGCTTTCTTGTTTAATATAAAATAATTTAGAGAGACTAGAAAATGTAAAGGATTCTGTGAGTTTTCATAAGAAAAATACAGGGTCCGGCAGAAGTAACATCCTTTTTAAAGTAGTACAATGGGCTTGAATATGATATTGTTATATTGCAGAATTACATGCTTATGATTTTGTAAGAATGATAAGGGGCGTTACTTCTGCCATGCCCCGTGTAAGGTAACCCTCCCTTTCTCCTGAGGGACAGTTTTTTGGGAAAAAATACCTGGCTGATATTCAGGTATAGACCACATGTTAACCTCATCTATTAAATGTGGGAAACCTGCCTGTACAAATCTGTGTGGTGTATTCTCACTTAACACATGAGTATGAGTAAGTTGAGACCTAGAAGGAGAGGTGACTGTCCCAAGGTATTTAGCAAGTGGCAAATGTGGAATGCAGCTCAAATCCAAGTCTGTCTGATCCTCCCCACCACACCCCACCCCGTGAAAGCACTGGGGAAGTTTATAAACCGCCTTCCTAATTTAGATTGCTGGCCCCAGTAAGAATGCAGGGCTGTGTTGACAGAACGCTAACACTAATTTATTATTCTTTTATTGCTTTATGCTTGTAGAGCTGTGTGCAATATTTCATAAAGGGAACGGCAAAGCAATTTGCAAATGTAAAACCCAGATGCTTAATTTTAATTTCTGGGTTTTTGTTTCAAACCCATTGCAAAACAGGCAGGTTGTTTACACCAGCAATAAACGCCTGGGTATCTATCTGTAAAGAAGCTGCTCTTACAAGTGGTATACCTGTTTATATTTTCTTTGTTCTTGAAAAGCAACCTTTTCAGGTAGGAAGTGAAGAGAGTCAGGTGTCTTCTTTGGGAGTAGAGTACAAAGTCCTATTTACGGACGGCGTGCATCTCTTCCCGGCTCTGCTCCGTGACATCACCTTCAGCACCTTGAAACCAGCTATGGTGGGAGTGTCGGCACATTGGAAATTGGCAAACCCTACAAATCAAGGCTCCCTCCGTCCCTCCCCTGCCCATCCCCCCAAATGACTTAGCCTCCCTGTGCGTTGTGAATAGTTATTCTGAAGATTCAGTGACATGAAGTACTAAAGCCATGATCACTGCTTACAGGTTTATTTATTTAAATAAGTAATGCATATGCAAGTTTGAAAAAATCAAACAAACAAACAAAAAAGTTTACAATGAAAAGTTTCCTTTTCCACCTGGACCTCCATTCCACTTCCTATCCTGAAAGGAGGCTTGTTTTTCTGAATCCTTCCAAAAAAGTGCTCTGCATATATAAACATATTTACATGTATTCATGTGACTCTTTTTTTTAGTAGGCCAAAAGCTAATGTGTATTTTTTTTTCTTTTCCTATTAATTGTTCAATTTATTGGGGTGACATTGGTTGGTATATGTGTTTTATTATGGCAGCGTATCACAACATAGTCCCATCCCTTGCTATATATATGAGAGACACACACATATATAGATATTTATATCTATATCTATCATCTATCTATTTATCTATTATCATCATCTATCATTGTTCTAAACTGGTTGATATAGATTGAACTTGTTATTTTTTTTAAAGATTTGTTTTATTGTTTTTGACAGAGAGAGAGAGAGAGAGAGAGAGAGAGAGAGAGAGAGAGAGAGAGAGAGAAGGGGGAAGGCCCAGAGCAGTCTCCATGGTCGTATGTCCTCCGTTTTCAACATAGTTTCATTCCACACAGGTGGGCAGGGCTGCGCAGGGCAGGAACCCTGCTGGGGGCCCCCCACATGGGAAGCACACTCCAGTTCAGCATATAAGGGTGCACAGGTCGGGACCAGGACTCGATCCTCAGACCCTGGGGCTGCCAAGTGAGCACTCAACCCGCTGAGCCATCCCAAGATCCCAAACTTGTTATTTTTAAAGGCTGTCCATTATTCCATTTCTGAGATGCAACCATTCCTCTATGGGTGATATTTAGGTTGTTTCCCATCTTGCCGGTACAAACAATGAGCATTGAATAACCTGTCTTTTGTACATAAACATGGATGTTTCTGTAGGCTCAATTCCTGGAAATGGAACTATTGGGTCAAAGGGTATGGGCATCTTCAATTATGGTTTGATTGGCAAGTTGCCTTCCAAGGGTTTAGCCAATGTTCTCTCCAGCTCATGGTGTAGGTGAGTACATGAGTCCCCACAGCCTGGGGACATTATTCAACTCCTTGATCTGTGCCATCTACAAGTCCTTGGTGCCCAGACAGAGAAATGGTCCTTATTATTATTATTGATGGAGGAACTTAGGCTCAGCAGGAAAGGACTTGCCCACCACCACCCCTATCCAGGCTTCTGCACACAAGGCAAAACACTGGTGGGTCCAGGTTGAGACTGATACCATTAACTCTGCCAGGAAATGGGGAGTTGAGTGACCTTCGGGCACTGGAGTTCCATAAACTCTGCCTTGCAGGCTCTTTATGATCCCTGTTTCTCTTCATAAAATGTCTCAGGAACATTAAAGATCAAGAAGGAGGGAGGGCGCATCAAACATCTGGTGATGAAAAGAGAACTGGCTTTGGGTGGTGAGCACATCATGCAATGCACAGACGATGTCATGTAGAATTATACACCTGGAACCAAGTAATTCTTACCAACTAACGTCACCCCGATAAATTTAACAATAAAAAAAAGGTGAGAAGTTCCAGTGCTCTGGGAAGCGTCAGGACAGCTTGTTCCCTAGCGCTGTAACAGAATCAGCTTTCTGAAATACAGACCTTGTATCTCGCTCTTCTCTTTAAAACTTCCTGTGGTTTCTCAAAGATCCTGGACCAGCAGCACTGGGGAGCTGGTTGGAAACGCACATTTCGGGGCCCATCTGCAGACTTACTGAGTCAGACTTTGGAGGTGGGCCCCAGCCCTTGGGTGATGTTGACATGAGCTCAAGCCTGAGAACCACTGACTTACAGCATGAACTGGCCCCTTTCCACCTCGTGGTGCCAGCCCACCTTTTCTACTCTGTTTCCTGCCCCCTCCCACAACGTCTGAACACACCTAGCTATGGTCTTCTCCTCAAACCTCCTCCATGTTCCCACCTCCGGGCTTGGGGAAGAAACCTAGAGTTGTTCCCCAATTTCTTACAGAGCAATAGAAGCTCACACATTTAAATTATATTTCCCAGCCTCCCCTGAAGCTCCGTTCTGGCCAATGGGGTGTGAGAAGAAGTGAAATGTGCAACTTTGGAGCTGGGCCCTCAGAAGGAAGGAGCATGCCGACTCTTCTGCTGGCCGGAATACAGACATGATGGTTTTGGACCACACAAATCAGGAAGGGCAAAGCCTCAGGCGTGGTGGAGCATCTGAAGGGAAGGGTCTGGGTCCTCGACACTGCAGGGTCATCGTGGGAGCCATGGACCACTTCAGCCTAGACTGTGATAATAGAAAGAAAAAAAGAAATGTCCACTTTAGCCACTGTTTCTTTTCTTTTCTTTTTTTTCCCCCTCCCCACCTTTCTAGCCACTGTTTCTTGAGGTCTTGTAAATACAATTGACTCTCTGTTTCCCTGAATAGGATACCTTCTTATGTACTGTTACTCCATCTGCCTGGCAAAGGCCTTCTCCTTTTAAGGACAAAATCGATTGCAGGTCTTTCCCCTGATCCTAGGAGAGGTGATATCTCCTTACAGGGTGCTCACTTCACTTCTGAGTGCGTGTTGCCAGCCAGCGTGGCGCCGCGTCATTTCCCCACTAGCGTGGGAGCTCCTTGCGGCGGGGACCACGCTTTGCCACTTCAGAATGTTCCGCCGGTCTGCTGGCTCAGTGTCTGACCCAGAGTCCATACTAGCAAACGTTTTTCAGTGCCCATTTTCAGGGAGCCTCTGCATTTTTCTATGCTCTCTGCTCAATTGTGCTTTGGCGGATTCCTTGGATGAAAACTGAGAACCAATTTCTAAGCTGGAACGTGGCTACGAGCTTTTCCTCTCTGAGCGGCTGTGGACCAAATGGACTGAGACTGGCCACTAACGGGTGCTTTGGGAGTGACCTAGGGAGTTTGGAGTATAAGGATCATAAATCAGGAGAGAAGAATTTATGTCACTGCACAGCTCACGAAGCCCCTTCCTCCACATGTTTGGTCTGAATGGTGTGCAGAGGCCTCCAGGTCAAGACTTGTGAGAAATTGTGACACAGAGAGACCTTTCTCAAAAGGCCACTCAGTCACTGCAGACTCATTTTTCATGCCCCAGGAGCCTCCTGGCTTCTCAGAACAGCGCTTGTTCCATGGGACCAACTATACCAGAACACTCTGACCTTTATTCTGACTCAGAACTATTATAAGTCTAAAGCAATAGACTGTCAACCAGATTGGCGAGCCCTCTCTCTCTGCCAACAAGTCATTAATATTCCATTGGTTCATCAAATATTTATTGAGTATCAGCTTTATGCCAGGCACTGTACATGCTGCTTGGAATACAAAGATGAAAAAGATTCTCTCCACATCCTCACTCACCAAGTTCAGGACCAAAGGTGTGGACAGATATCACAACAATGCAGGAGTTTCTAAAGTGTGGTCCAGGGTGTCTGGTGGGGGGTCTCTGAGACCCTTTGAGGAGATCATATTATTTTCATAATAATATTAAGACATTATTTGCCTCTGCCACTCTCAATTTTTATGTATGTACAGTGGAATTTTTCTGGAGGCTACATGATATGTGATCTCACAACATATTATAATACAGAAGCAGATATGAGAATCCAGTTGTCTATGAAGCTAGACATTAAAGAGATTTGTAAATTTGTAAAACATTGTCATTCTTCTCACTGTTGCTTTGAAAGTGTACTTATTTTTCACAAAATATTTTGTTTCTATTAACACGTAATGGGTTTATTTGCTACTGTTTTAAAGGTAAGTTAATAAACACTTTTAAAATGCCTCCATTTGAATTACTAATAAAGCAAATACTGATTGATATTACACACATAAACAAAATCTCTTTGCAGCTCTTAACACTGAAATTTTTTTTCATTTTGAGATTGCTGTAGGTTCCCATGCAGAGCAATCCTATACACTCTTCTCCCAGTTTCCCCCAAGAGTGACATCCTGCATAACTTTAGTGCAATATCACAACAAGGCTATTGGCAGTGATACAATCCACCTACGTCATCCAGATGACACCAGTTTTACATGCACATGTGTGTGTGTGTGTGTGATTCTATACAACTTTCTCACTTGTGCAGATTTGTGTGGCTACTGCCAAGGTCAAGGAACAGAACAGTCCCATCACAAGGACCCCTCACGTTGCCTGTCTGTAGCCACAGGCTCTCCCTCCCTCTCCCCTCCCTAACTCCTATTCTCCCTCTCCATAATTTTATCTCAAGAATGTTATATAAATGGAATAAAACATTATGTTACCTTTGACATTGGCTTTTTCTTCACTCAGCACAATTCTCTTGAGATCCATCCAAGTGGGTGCATGTATTAATACCTTTCTTGCAATGTCTGAGGTATGGATTCACCACATTTTGCTGAATCATTCTTCTGTTTGGGGACATTT